>JBCNJP010005325.1:0-20380 GCA_039602395.1 Deinandra increscens subsp. villosa
TCAGACTACACAATTCAAGTATGTCCGAGTGAAAGTTAACCATTGATGTACCAATCACTACCAAATTAATACATGGATCATGTTTTGATTCACAAATTTACCCGTCAACCCAACACGATTATCACAATTTGCTTTTATGATTAGGGGTTATCATCATTCTGATGATCTTTGATTAACATATAACTAACTTTAAATTATATCTTATAAGATAGAAATATGATTTCATAAATACACATTTTTATTCCCATGACAACATAAACACACAACAATAAATCATCATTTACAATTTCAATCCAATTGTTAAAATGTACCTCTCTTCTTCATCAGATTTGGACCTCAATAACCTTATCTGCCATCCATCTTCTAGCAGCTTCCGATACCTTCCGATCTTCAACTTGCAGGTTTCTCAGTTTTGAACAATTCAGAATCATAAACTCAACACCTTCAACCTCAATCCCATGGCAGTAAACCAAATCCACACTCTCCAAATGCCTACAGTTCTTCGCCAACGAAATCAACGATAGATTTGTTAACCTGCTGCAACCTCTCAGTTTCAATGTTCGTAAATCGCAATAAGAACTGATCATCGAGGCAAATTCCTTATCAACCAGAGTGTGATTATACGAGAGATCCAGGATTTTGATCTTCCGCAGATTCTGAGCTAATTCCACAAGGAATCCGTAACCGTTTTGTTTATTGATAACATCACAGTTAGTTAAAGCTAATTCCTCGAGATTATCGCTCAAAGCTAACCCTAGGGTTTTGAGAGCTTCACCTGTAACCATACAGCAACTTTGCAAACGAAGAACATGTAATTGATTGAATTTTGTACCGATTTCGAGCAGATGAATGTCTTCTAAATCGAGAGGTAATCGGAGATCGAGTTTTCGAAGATTACACCTCGTTTCGCGGAGGAAATGGAGTAGACTTTCTCTGTTACCTCCGTCGTGAATTGATAACGACGATAAGGAATCGGAACGATTCTCGGCTAAATTGAGCAGAATTAAGGAGATGATTGACCTGCAAGTCTTCAATTCGGCTTCGTGGAGGCTCTTCAGTCCTTTGATGAAGCAGGAAAATGAATGATTATCGCCTACGCCTTCACAATTCTCGAAAACGAGCTTCGATAGGGTGAGGTAATTGCAGTTTTTCCATAGCCAGGTGAGCGCGTAATCTCCGGCGCGAATTCCGGCTAAACTGAGGGATTCTAACTCCAACGGAGTTGAGTACGAGGTGAATTGATCGGAAATGGAGTCCGGCGAGCCGTTTCCGGTGAGAGTTAGGGTTAGCGATTTGAGACAGGTGAAATAGGATAAGAAAAAAAGAGAGAGAACAGGTCTAGAGAGGATAATTGAAAGAGATGAGATTCGAGGACATGAGGTGGAGAGTGAAAGCAACGGAAGCAACGAGACAGGGCCGGTGGAGACGCGGAGGCGCGTGAGGTTAGGACATGCGGCGGAGACTGAAACAAGGAGGCTGTCGGAGAACGCGGTGGTTGCAACGGCGGAGGAGGAGAGGGAGAGGGAGGAGAGGTAGGTGTGGTGAGAAAGGAAGGAAGATAGGGAAGGTAGAGGAGGGTGGTTTGGGGAGAGGCGGAGGGTGAGGGAGGAGAGGGAGGAGAGGAGGAGGCGGCGCCACCGTTTGGAGACGAGGGAGACGGCGGAGGACGACGGAGGAGGGAGGCGGTGGAAGATTTCTTGGAGGAGCTCATCGCAGAAGATTATGTCCATTTTTATTGGAAAAGTTGAAATAATTTGCTAAATTTATAAAACAAATTCAGGGCATAAATAATCTTGCTGCTACCTACTATCTCTTTGGTTCTCTATAAATTCACTCACACGCGAGTTACAAGTGCATTGTACGACACGCGCTTGTATTTTGCAATTTCTTGGCGAGTTTAATCTTATTATATCCCATTTTCAATTATTATTGTTATTATATTTCGTTTATTAAATACTTGAATATTGAATACTGTTATTGTCTTGTATTATTTTTAGTTTAATTTAATTGCTTCAAACGAAATAATATGAACAAGTTACCAAGAAGATAACGAAAAGGTTACAAACTACAAATAAAACAGACCACCAAAAGAACTATCAACATTACAAAATATTATGCCTATAGTATTGCTCCCATATAAATATTATTCGTGACCGATACCTTAATCAAAGATAATTAAGGATTTTGATTTCCTCAGTTAGGCTCGCTTAGAGACTGAAACGTATGTATGATGAAATTAATGAGCTTTTTCTTATTTTTTGAACAATTCATATGTTTATATGTTTATGCATCTCTATCAAATCCAACACAACAAAAGAAAAAAAAAACATTGGTAACTTACACCATTGACTTATTGCATCCCAAACTGATTGTATGAATTCACATATAACAAAAATTTTGCATTGTTAGATCGGACGTAATGTCGAGTGTACCTGAACTCATAGAGGTTTTTATGTCAGACCCCAACCAAAGACAGAAACGTCAGGACATAGTGATTATCTAGATGCTTATGGCAACTAAATTATGTTACCAAAATACGTAATCAACCCATTTCTTCAAATAGAGTAAAAGTCTTACATAATCCATAGCTAAAAGTTACAACCGAAATAAACGTCAAATGACTAAATTCATTTCTTTTATCTAGGTCCAATGATCCTAGCGTGATCGATCAAACAAAACTCAACTTATTTCCTGCAACATGTAAAAGATAAAGTGTCAGCTACAAAGTAGTTGGTGAGTAAACATAGATTAATAGAATATATCTTTTTAATAACATGCTATTCATGTGACAAGTGATACATTCATATGATATGACAAACGAGCAATGATATATAATAGCGTAATCAACCCTTGACAAATTGGTTTTCAATCACCAGACGTCAATTACCGGTCAAGTCAGGTGGGCTGTCAAACCAACAGATCTATTACTGTAACCCCGGCTCGGTGTGTTAATGAGTTATGCGTAGAGGTTGAAATTGAATTTGAGTTTAAACACCACATCCACCATAATCCACACGAGTCTAACATACATAGAATTTACCTACTCCACATAGAATCGCATAAACATTTGAAGAAATAATTTTGAATAAAGATACATGTTACACCCAAAAAAAATAAAAGAAAAGGAGCTATGAATACTCACTTGGTATTAGTGTTGCGTAGTAGAGAATGACACCACGAAGTGAAATGGTCAACCCCAGAGATCACCATGACGAAACGAATAAACTAAATGAAACAAAGGATCCAAAACGACAAGATTGATCTAGTCGACTCGACTTCACATTGGTGATTTATTTAAGTGATAACATACATATTTATCGAAACACATAAGTTCGACTTAACATGCGATCGAGCAACGGACACCCAAATTATATGCATGAATATTTATTACATGATAACCTATATATTTTTCGCACATCAACCTAGATTCACGTAAGGATCACATTCCAATCACATGTTGAGTATTCAGATTACATATACATCATGTTTCATGCATACTATTCATCATAACGCATACTTAGCTACGAGTCATGCCAAGACTTGATTCTTATTACGTTGTATGCATAGATCTATACAAAGCCACCAACTTTATTGCATCTTCATCATCAAAATCCATACTTTACCCACATGCATGCATGATCCTACGTAGATTTATTGATTTCTAAAGCATATGGTCATCAAAATACTACCTTTATCTATAAACATGCATCTATGGCTACTAAAATCCGCTCTTTATTGATCATGCATTAGCAAGCAAGCAAGCTACCTTACCACTCAAACTCCTAGATTTAATACAAAGGAAGCATCTTCATCAACATTCATGCATCGAGATCTAATCTTTTTAACTTAGCATGCAAGCCCATCATCAGCAACATAATTCATCAACCTTTATGCATAATATCACAACTTATCTTCACATATCATTGTATGCAAACCTTAGATCTAACCTAGATCTATCATAAAAATCAAAGCTTGATGCATGCAAAACAAGTAAACAAAGATTTAGGGCTTACCTATAAAAAAAATTAATGAAAGATGATGATATAGGCTTGGATTCACACCAAAATGACCAAGATTCTTCAAAAAGGGGTGATGTATGAGATAGGTCCGTAGAAAAGGGTTATTTACACAGAGGTATGGAAAAAATTGCGGAAAATCGAACCATTATACAATATTTGCCTTATGTAACACGTTGGGATTATTTAGCTACTATGTTCACATAAGCAATAACTGTGAACGCGCCAGAGCAATTAGGCAATATTCAAGTCCCTAAAAGGTCCAGTTATATCAAAGTCATTATGTTGGAGTCATATAGTTCCATTCCCGTTCTCAACCCATGACCAATATGAGCTCGAAGCTTCATTCGTAACTCACGGAACTTCTTCGTAGTGGCTCCCCTCTATGCCTCATTTCATAGGGAACCTCAAAGTGGCTCTATTTCATTATATTCCATCCATGTCCCAATTCCATTCATTTTATATCATTTTGGTGTCACTAACATAATAGATGTCATTTATAGTCTATCTCTCTCTATTTCTTTTCTATAGTTTCAAACTCATCATATAATAATTCAGAAATTGCAATAGAAAGGCTGTGAGCTTTTACGGTTAGGTGCAAATGAGGTAAAAATGAGGTTGGATCGTTTAAATATAAGAAAATAGGATTTTTTTTATCCGTCAGTGATCCTTCTCGGACCCAAAAGGTTTTCCTAGGCAAGCTCGCGTTCCGCGAGCCCCCAAGGCAGCCTCCCTTGGTCGTTTTCTCGTTTTTGAGCTCGGTTCTTGTTATTTGCCGTTTTCGACCACCATTTTCTCCGATTTCACCTATATTTATTTCACATCATATTAATCACATTTAAGGCAATCAATTTGAATATAAACATGCCACATAATGAAATACGATTAAACATTTAATTCCACATAGCACGTTTTCAGGCAAATTGTCGTACATATCACTTTTTGGTTAATCACCAATGTTTCGAGACTCGAATTTGTGTGTGATGTTTTATGATGAAATTTAAGGATACCATACTCATTAAATACTCTAACTGACACACCAAAGTCCAAATTTTGAGATTTCCTAGTTATTACCGAAATTGCGTGAAAAGCCGTAACTTCCATTGTTTGCGTTTTAACAAACCAATTACTTTAAAAATCTATCAACTAAATATTTGGCTTTGGAAAAACGATTATGAAACATCCAAAACCTTTTTTTTGGAAAATTAAATACCCAAAATTCTTCCGGTAAAGGTTAAACTGAAAAAGCAAGATGGTACGAAATTCAGAATGGGTCGGGTTTTGCAAGTCGGTCGGAAGTGAATGTTACATTTTAGGGCCTTGAGAGTTGGGAGTCCATCCAAAGACGTTCTCCAATTCCAATTGAGAAGAGCAACCTTCTTTGGTACCTAGCTATTCCATGTAAACCACACATCACAAATTGAATTTGAAGGTCCAGAATTCTGGTTTTGATAATTTTGGTTGTAAACTCTCCAGAGTCATCCAGTGCCCACCACCACCTACCATCACATCCCTGTAGAGAAAGAGAATTCAGTAGTCAAGTGAGTTGGTTTAGTTTTATACAATCCGTGGGTGAGCTAGGTAGTCTTTTCCAAAGGAAGTTCCACAGAGCCAAGTTATTCTAGACAATTATTCAATTAGCAACACAATAAGATTTCTTCCATTCAATTACAAACAGAGGGGGAAACTTGAGATGAAGAGGGGAACGATCGAGCTAGCTATCCAACCAAAATTGTATGTCATATCTACGACGAATTCCTTTGATTTCCTTCCCAAGATTAACATCCAAAGATTCTAAGACAATAGATGATTGTTGAATCTGCTTCCATGTACCTGATAAAGAAATCTTCGTGGGAATGAATGACCTTGAATGAGAGTTGATATTATGTTGCGCCATAATGATCCTTTTTTCGAGTTTAAACTGTCACCACCACTTAGCCAATAATGCCATGTTTCCATCTTTTAATGATCCCAAGTCCCAAATTATCATATTTCTTGACTATGACACCCTTGTTTCATGCTATCCATTTTATTTTACTTTTCTCCCCATTATCGCCCCCCAAAAAATCTCTACTAAATTCTATCCAAGGTGTCAATGACTCGAGCAGGAACTCTATACAGAGAGGAAAATAGTTAGAAGGAAGTGAGTTTAGGACTAATTTGATCAATGTGATACAACCAATAAAAGATAAAGTCTTCGCTTTCCATCGAGAGAGCCTTTTCATGAAAGTGTTAACAATCGGTTCCTAATTTTTTCCGAGTTCATGTTGGCCCTGATTTGAAGTCCCAAGTGTTTAAAAGGAAAACAACCGACTTTGGACCAACTGAGTTAGCCATAAAAGATAACTCCTCAGTTTCAACACCAATACCCAAAGGAGTACACTTGTAAATATTAATTCCAAGGTGAGAGATCATGTAAAAACAACGAAGGATTCTTCTCAAATTTAATCCGTTGTTTGTAGACCACTCGCTAGTAAAAATTACGTCATCTGCAAATAGGAGAGAAAATTATTTTCATAAATCCTGTTAAAGCTTACATGGCTAGGTGAACAAAACCGATGAGATCGGATCTAAAAAGGCCCAAATCGATGACGAGTGACGGATCGGATGTAATCGAGATCAACAAGTAAATAAGAATTTGTGTCTTGAATCACTAATAGAAGCAATTACAAACTCTTTGGTTAACCTTTAACACAAAGGCACTTAGACACAAAGAATCAAGCAGAAGTTCTTACAAATGAACTAGCTTAAACTATTTATACTAGTCTACTGCCCAATGAACTGTTTGGTTCGTTTCCCATGAACCATTGGTTCGGCCCATGGTTCGTTTAGACTAAGACACCCAAACTAAAAGCTCTATTCGTTACAACACACGAGGCATTATGACGCATACGAATTATGCTCTAACAGGATGCCTTGTCTTTACCCCCTTTGAAGCAAAATTCGAATGTAGGAGATACATTAACAAGAACAGATGCCCTAGTAGTAGATATAATAGCACTAATCCATTTACACAAGAGGATAGAAAAATTCATTTGTGCCAAGACTTCATCGAGGAAACCCAATTAAGTGAAGCAAACCGAACTGGAACCGTTCCAAAACCGAATCGAACCAGTCTTGGTCATTTTTAGTTTTCATACCTAGAATAGGTTCTGAACCGAACCAATTTCAAGCTTGACCCTTTGTAATGCATTGACTAGAATCGGTTCCGGTTCTAGTCCAAAACCGGTTCGGAACCTTAACCGATTTGTTAGAGAAACCGGTTTTTACACCTCTAATATGCATAGGTTAGCAAATATGATAAAAGATAGATTCAAACGATAACCTGATACTAAAGTTAACGAAATGTGATAAAAAATGGTAAAATATAGAAATTTTTACTTCTATTTAATATTATATTTCTATGTTTTGTTATTATCCTATAATAACATAAGACAACTTATGGTATTATTTTCAAAACATAGTGTACAAGCATGCAATGCATAATTTTGAATTTACAACATTTGATGCCCTTGGTACAACCACTCACACCTTTTTCTTCTTTGAATTGATACCAGATTTTCAACCCGGATTTTCAGCAACCTGCCCTCTCTCACTCAGGTCACCTCCTCACCGACTCACCTGCCCCTCACCGGCCACCAATTAATGCAGCGATTGAAGAGCTCCTCATCTATAAGAAACAGATCTGAATCCCTAAATTTCTCCCCCCATCGGTGTTGCTATTAGGGTTCACAAAAAAGGTAAAGATCTTCATCTTCTCCTAATTATTTATTTAGATGCCGACGTTTGCATTTTAAGCTATTTTCAGTAACACTTTACCCCATTTTTGTTATCTACATCGAATCAAATCTTCGTGTTTACATGTTTTGATCTACAGTTGGATGACACTGATAATTTTTTCTTTCTTTTGTTTCTGTTTTTCGCAGCCGTATCTCTCCGGCTGTGTTCCCGTCTGAAGATCTTTGTGGTGAGTGAACTTCATTCTCCTGTACACGTCGATGACTTTGGTGCACGTCAATCTCATCCACGCTATCCTTTCCATATGTGTTTTCTCTCTCTTCATCATCTTTGCATGTTCTAGGGTTTCACCCTCAAGATCTTCCAACGTTTCTGACCTTATAAAAATGGTTGCTGTTACTTTCTTTGCCGATGGTGATTGCCGGTTTCTGTGACAAATCAATTTCAGTCTCATACTCACAGATTTCACTATTCATCGCATCAATTTCAGGTAATGATTTTCAATTATTTGAATTTTTTTAGAGATATTCACTGCTTTTGTTCGATTACTGGTTGCAATTTCATTTTAGCGAAAGAAAACTTAACAAAAATAGTTTTTCTAATTTGTGTGCGATTTGTTTTGTGTTTTACTGCTAATTGTGATGTTCCACCAGTGTGGTGAATTTGTTATTCCAACCATTCTTGATTAGGCTTAAAGTACAAGATTATGGTGATTCTTATAGGATGAATTTGTTAATTGTGGTCAGTTTCATAATTCATATGTTAGAATATAGATCATCTACTGAATAATATTACATAATAATGGTCGTTTCTACAAATCATGTAAGTGGTTTTGCTAAAGATTAAATTTTTTGTTATAATAGGATTGTGTGATTCAACACTAGAAGTTTATCTGTGTTTGATAGTTAAAACTCAACAAATTTGATTTTTAAGGTTTATTCTTAACTGCTGACATAACAATTTTTTTTTCATGATGTGCAACCTTTAATCAGTTTTAGAGTGGGAACCCGAACACCATATTAGAGTCTCAAGGATCTACCCTGAATATTTGACATTTTCGGTTAGTTTTTCTCGAACATTTTCATCAGATAATGGTATTTCAACGATTGGCATAGATTTCACAGTTCGGTAGAATTTAATTAGACGAAACATGTTTCATCTTATATTGTAGTCCCTATTTATTGATCTTGGCATTGACTTTCACAGTTCAAATTTTGGGGTCTTATGAATTTTTTGACAGATATTAGCCTGCTTTGATTTTGACTTTCAAATGTCAAATTCCGGGGTGTTCATATGTGGCTTTTTGAGTTTACAAAGTCAAATATTTTTGGTGTTCTGCATTTTTGGATAGCAAATAGGTAATTTTAGGTATTTTGAGTTTAAAAAGTCAAATGTTTGGGTGTTCTGTAAATTTCCATATAACATATGTGTACATTAATCCAAACTCACCAACCATTGATTTGTTGCTAACCAGATCAGCATTAAAAGTATATATACAAAGCAATTATTCCATTGCCATTTAATATACATGAATGTTCTTTAGAACGCAGGCTCAAGAAGAGGATAGCTGAACATCTCCAAAAT
This sequence comes from Deinandra increscens subsp. villosa, assembly GCA_039602395.1. Lineage (NCBI taxonomy): Eukaryota > Viridiplantae > Streptophyta > Magnoliopsida > Asterales > Asteraceae > Deinandra > Deinandra increscens. The sequence continues at coordinate 9,339 of JBCNJP010005325.1, forward strand.
AACGAGAAAAGTGTCATGATAGGATCAGGCAGTGATAATAAGGTTACAATTGCTGAACTCCAACAAATGACTAATCAAATGCTCACTGTAAGTAAAAACTGCTACATTTAAATCCAAATATGTACAAGTTCATAGAGGGTCCAAATTGGTAATAGGTATCACCTGACTCAATTCTGATACAGAGGGTCTTTATAATTCAGGTATAAAGGTCATCTATTGGCATAAGTTTTCTGTCCTTCAATGACCAATGATGAACTTCTATGCGTTTTCTGTCATTGAACGTTTGGTGTTGCAGTGCTTGATAAAGATTTATGTTGCTGAGGTATGCATATAGTTTGTAACTGCTTAAATTATTTCTTTGTTCTTTAGGGTGACATTAGGAAAGTAGCGATCGAGATTTTTAATCGTGTTTGGGTTTGATTATGCTAAAGTGAATTGCAGATTTCAGGTGTTTGCAATCCATTTCAGGTACGTTCGTGTTTGCTATAATCTTTGTTGATTTATGTATACATTCTATTAATTTTTTTTTTTATTTTGATATTGCAGTATATCTGGGTTTGTCATTTGTGTTGTGAAGATGGTGTGTTGAGGTATGTATCTTTTAGTTTCTCTTTGTCATGATAGGATCAAAAAGGAAGGCAGGCAAAGTGAATCTTTGGTTTGACCACTTAACAGTTACAGATTTGCGACCATGATGTCCATCTTAGTCAATATAGTAAAAAAATATTTTTCTAATAACTTCTGTTTGTGGGTTTTATGTTAGGATGCATTTTCTTTCCTTGCATTTTTGTTGATTCATGTATTTTTCTTAAATCCATTATCCTATTTTGGATTATTTTTTTTTATTTCTTTTTTTTGAATTGGGATCTATGTTTTGCCTCAGAATGCTCTTGATATGGTAGTCAGTTCTGTCAACTTTTACTTTCCGTAATTACGTAATAACATGCTATAGCTGCTCTGTGACAGTTTTGAAGTTATAGATTAATTATTTGAGATACTTGGAACTTTGAATGTGCAAAATGTAGTTATAGCCTGATTATTGGAAAAAGTTTCATATTAGAAATTGCTAAGTGTGTATTCAAGCATTTTAATCATAATTTTCGCTTTTCTGCATGCCATAACTTTCTGATTATTATAGTTTTTGGATGTTATGATATTTTAATCATGACATTGAGCTTTTATAAGTTTTTAGAAGTTATTATGTTGAATTTGTTAGACATGTAAGTTATGATGGAGTATTATTTGGTTGATTGTGGAATGGCTAGAGTAGGAAGATGTGATTATTTTAAAGTTCTCAATTCTTCCCTTTGTAATTTTTGCAGGTTATTGTGAGCCATCCAAAATGTTTTCCTTTTTGGCGACTTTGTGGTATGTCTCTAAACTTACTTTCACTGGGTTATTATGATTGTTTATTGCTTTAATTTCTTAGGTGCGTTGTTATTTAGTAGATACATGAACTGAAATGTCATTTTTTGATGTTTGCAGTGTAATTTGTTTTGCTGCAGTTGGTTTAGCTGCTCTTTGTGGGTCAAGAGGTGAGTCTTAAAACACTTATCACTTTTTGGATATACCTCAACACACCATCTTCACATTAGAAAAAAAATGATACTTGGTAAGTTTCTGTTGTTAGTTCTCATTTTTGTCTCTTTGTTTAAGGCGTTGAGTTTTAGACCTTGGCTTCATTTACCTTGGTGTTCGGTGTTTTTACCGGTTAGGGATTTTTTTATCTTTATCATCTCAGTTAGTATGTACCATTTTTTAAGCAGTTGGTACAAACAACTCTGGTGAACTCAAAAATATGATTTCTACAACTTGATTATCAACTCTAAACAAAGAAAAGTTTAGTATTTAACTTAAACAACTACTTCATTCTTGAAGGATTCATGTCATATTTTAGTGTTCTACATCAAAATATGGCGAGATGTTATATAAGAAATAGGATGATAAAATCAAAATTGACATAAAAAGAAGGTGGATCTTAACGGACAGAGGAAATCACTTGGTTTTGGCAAATTGATGTGGATGAATATATAAGTTTTGTTAGAGAAGTTTTCATGGTATCTATTCATCTTCCAAGACTACTTATCTCTTATAACTTACTCACATTAGTCATTATGTCATTTAATTTTCTATGTTTAATTCGCTCCTTACATGTGATAATAGTTGTGAAAGTAGGAAGCTGATCATGTGATAACAATTGAACAACAATGTATAATGTCACAGAAAAGTGGATCAAATATCTGAAGAGGGTGATTCTTTTAGAGAAAGTTTAGATAGGTATTTTCAAAGGCAGTAGAACAAGATGCAAGAGGCTCAAGAAAGAGCAGAATTGCTTGGAAGAACTGTATGTAAATCATCTTCTTTTATCTAATTTTTATTTTATAATGTAGAGGACCATAAGATCATTCAATACGAAAAGTGGTTATTACAGGATGTTTCTTTGTTTGCTTTATCTCTGTCTATGTGGTTTGGTTTGTGCTTCATATTGGGTTCAAGTATTATTTAGTATATTTTGTTTTAAAATGGTTCGGCTCCGCGGCAACGCGCGGGTCGACCCACTTGTAGTAATATACATAAAGAAAGTAAATTATAAAAAAACAAATATAAAGGATTTATATTTAGATGATTTGATGTAAGGAATTGAGGTTTACATGCCAATCATGCACACCCCTAATTGGGTATGAATTTGGAGTGTTTGATTTTTAGAGTTAATCATTTGGTTGTACTTTTAAATCATACAATAACAATATGGGGGTGTTTGAATAAATCCATATTTTTATTATTCTACGAAAGTCTTTAGAATCGAATTATCATATTTTTTTAATTGTTAAGTTTTGAAACAACACCTAATCACAAATAACGTCATTTGTTTGTCTTAAAGAAATTGAAATTTACTTTTGGTTTTATGTTTGTATTTATGCTTTTATAATACAATATTAGACATCATAAAATAAGAATACATCTTTAATAAGTGTGATAAAAACAACACATATAAAATGATATAACATATCCTATTTGTTTTAAATGTTAGTTGCATCTAGCCTCTTCATATATCTACTACTTTAATAAGCAAAGAAATTTTTTTGCCACGTGTCTCCCTCTTAGCATGCCACGTTTTAGACTTCCCGCCAATTTCTTCTACACTCGTTGTTAATCCTAAATTAATCTCTTCCGCGTTTCAGATTCCGAGTTAATCATCGAAAAGCCCTTTTACCAGTTTCCCCCTTAATTACATAGAGACTCCCACATAATTGCATAGCCACGATCATTGAATCCCCACCCCTTCGGTTTCACAATTGAATACCTAATTATCATTTTGTCCCTCTCTGTTGTTCGGTTACAAAGACCTTCCGAATCTCTGTGTTTAGTATTCTTCAATTCATTCACTTGAATCGTCAAAATCAATGAAATTTCAACAACGGTGTTCAGTTTTCCAGGCTCTATTTATGCTTAGCGGAGTATTAGTGGCCTCTTATCCCTTCATTCTCCAAAACTCAATTGCAAGTTTGTACTGTAGTCATCGACCAGACCTCAATCGTTCAGGTCAGATGTAACCCTGTTCTTTCTTCCCCGCTTTTAGTATTCTTCAATTTATTTCCTGATTGTGATGACATGTGAGTTATCCAATTTAATTAGGTCAGATTTTGACGTTTTATTTGTAGTAGATGAAGGCAAATGGTTGATATGCTTGGTTTTGATGTTATGTTAAAATTTAGTTCAATTTTCGATTGTATTCTTTAACTGAACACAGATAAATGGTAAGGTAGATCAAAACTGATGCTACTTATTCACTAGATATCTCAAACAACATATTTCACTTATGTTCCCTTGTGCAAAATCTTGAAACTTTCATCCCCTTTAATACACCGGTCTCGTAGTTGAGGTTTCCATCATATTGAAAGCATTACAGTAAAAAAAACATACACATCTAAGTCAAAGAGATCTTAACATTAGTAGAGGATAAAATGGTTTTCTAAAATAACACATGCTGTTCCAAAAAAAACACATGCTAAACTAAAATCATAACTACCTGCAAAGATTTGATGGATATTAGTTACAATTAAAAGTAAATAGGAACAGAGTTTGAGAGTTTTCCACAATATGACTTTTGTGTATTAAAGCTCTATAAACTTTTTATTAGAGTGTACATTATTGATACTAATCATGGTAAGCCTACTGAAGTTCATGTGATGACAGGACTATCTAGAATTTACATTGTTGTTACTACAGACCTTATGTTTGTGCATCATGGTATTAGTTTTTTATCTTTAAGGATGTATTACAAATGATGGATTAGAAATGTGCTTACAGACCCTATATTAAGGATGGATTGCAAATGTAACCTATTTTTAGTCTAATTTAATCTATCAAGGTGTGTAAGAGACATGTTTAGGCTCTTTCTATACAGTCTCAGTTCGTTTTCTGTACTGTTTTTTGCTCAATGGAGTTTTGGTATGCAAATAAGGGTGAATGAGTCAATGAATAAAATTAAGAAACAAAGACAATAGAACTTTATTTTATGCTTTGAATATGTTTGCAAACTTATGCCTTCACTATTTGGTTGATTCTTTAGTATCTGCCCTATATTAAGGGAAACTATTGATAAATTCACAATTACATGCATCTTTATATTGCACATATGTTATATGATATTACAATTTTTTAGCTTTACTCATTTGTTGTTTTCAAATTATCTATTTGATATTGTGCAAGTAAACAAATTCTTTTGCTTCAGAACCATGGAATCGAAGCCTATAACTCTCATTCATGGTCTTCATGCACAAAATTCAGATCCCGTAATGATGCTGTTATATCTGAAATGGATCACAAGCTTGGCACAGATAAGGTAAGATTAAAAGTTTCAAACTCAGGTCCCACTTTCCTTTAATTTCAAAATTTAATTGCTCCATGATCGCCTCATTTCTGTTCAAACATTCATGCATATTCATATTAGTTGATAATTGATGTGAAAGTTGTTATTTCAATTATTACACTTATGTTTACCTCATTTCATTTGGTTAAGTTTATAGTTTGTTCCAAAAGTAGTTTTAATATGACGAACAATTCTGGAAACTAAGTCAGTTGATCCACTCTATTTGGTGAACTTGAACTTTCTATTTCTTTGTTACTCTTATCCTAAAGAGCAAATTAATAAGATCTTTATTAAGTGTCTCTGTTTTCTTTTGAAGGATAAAAGAGCAATGGATTTAACTATTTTAGGTAGGACATGTAGTTTGATTGTTGTTGGTTAAAAGGTTTTAGATATGTCAGTACCTTGTAAATTTTATAGAGCGTCACTGACCTAACAATCCCGCTACATGAAGACTGGTTCAGACCTGTATAGACTATGCACATCAGTTCTTAGGAACCTTGGGTTCATAGTGGTGTTCTGTGGTGGTGTGCATTGAGATTGGGTCGTAGTAGAGGAAACCTTGCCAAGAAAGAAATGAGTAACATCGACGATTAATTTTTACCAAGGTTATGAAAGATGATATGTTATAGAAACTTTTGCACCTTTTGAGTTTAGAATTTACCGTAATTAACATATAAATTAGTCTTAGATTATAGAATTCGGTGGTTAAGTTAGCTAAACATAACTTCATTATCAGAAATTAAAACGAGTATTAAATAATGAGAAGATCTTGATTCTTTGGTTACTCTTTCATAAATTTTCTAACAGGCTAGAAAAGGTTTTTCACTTGAATATGGTTTTTGATTTCTTGATCAACATCTATTGATTAAACTTTTACCGTTACGCTTTTGATTTCGAGTTTTCGATCAACATTATGTATTGATTACAATTTTACCGTTATGGTTCTGATCGCGTGCCTGTCAATTTTTCTTAGCTTCTGATAACATGGACTAACTACTATAACGGAGCAAGGGAGAGGCGAAAAGTTTGAAAAATATATTTGGATGCAAAAACGTAAAATGGACATATTCACAAAATCAAGCATTAGAAATCCATATAAATCGGCACACTCAAGAATATGCCCAACTTGACTTTAATATACATTCGAAACCATGTTTTGAATCCAATCCATATTATTCTAACTTTTTTATTGTTACTATTTTACAGCTCCAAACGTTGAGATGAAATTCAACGATGCAATGACAACGTCACACCTTATTTTTACAAATTCAACCGTTTCAAATACATCTACCATACAACCTCCCGGCTTAGCTTTTAAGGACATTGGGAACATTTTCACATTATCTTATACTATTTCAATAGCTTATTTACACAAAATAGCGTCTAACATCGTAAATTTTACAACTAATGTTATATGTAATTTAACATGGCGTACATTTTATTATGTATAACTTATATCCATTTTATATTAAAAATACATTTCATTGGCCCAAAGCATTACACGTATCACCCAAACATTTGTTCATACGTTTATAATAGATCGCATTTACATCCGTCTTTTGTCAAAAAAAAAATAAATACATTACATGTAGCTCATCCGTTTCTTACATGTTGTACAAACATATGTTACGTCGACATGACATGATGATAAACCCGTTACACATCATCCCGTGTAAAACACGGGTAACAAACCTAGTAATAAGAATAAAGTTAAACATTTTGGTATTGGAAGAGTATCCTACTACTTTATGTCCAACTTTGCCGTTTGTTTTAAATCTTTCATCAAAAAATGAAATAATTTCTATAAAAAGTCTTCGATAAAAATTGTGACATATATGGAGTGTTAGGTTTCATGAATTGGGGACAAGTTATTATCAATTGGTTGTGTTTTATAATAAACTAGGTTAGTAACCCGTATATTACACGGGTGAATATAGATTTATAATATTAGATAAATACAAAAAAAAAAAACTAAAATTATTGAGTAATTAATCAAATCCACATAAAAATTTAGTTTTGACAAAACTGGTAATTAATCTTAATTGATGATTTACTAAATTGGTAATTCAATGTGAGTTTGACATGTGGCAGTGGTGATGTGGACCCTTTATAAATGAGACATGTGGCACAAATTTTATTGCTTTATTAAGATTAAGATTTAGCATAAGGTGTTGTTTTAGCAAATAATCTTATACGAAGAGGCTTTTAGTTTAAGAGTAAATTACGGATTTCGTCCCTGAGGTTTGCACATATTTCGGATTTCATCCCTAAGTTTCATTTATTACGGATTTCGTCCTCAAGTTTCGTAAAAACGTATCGGATTTCGTCCTTTTGACTAACTTCTGTTAAATTTATCTGTTAAACGGATGTAAAAAGACAATTATACCCTTGTCTTTAATTGATTTATATAAAACTAAAAATAAAAAGATGAAGGGCCATTATGTAACTTAAAAAAAAACTTTTTAAGACCCACCCCCAAGCACCGGTACCACCACTCCGATCGTCTTCCGTCCACCACTCCGATCCGCACCACTCCGATCTCTTAATCATAAAACGGAAGATCAAACTGATTACACCATAATGATCGAAATCAAATACTGATCCTTATGAGATGCATATTAACCAGATTTCGTGACCTTTTGATGATCCGAATGAAACACAGCCAAAAGTGATTAAGAACACGTGCTTAGATTTTCCGATCATCTCTAAACCTAATGAAACTCAAATCTGATTGAACCAATAAATTCACATGATCAACACAAGACTAATGAGATAAACTTTGAATCATGAGACGGAGAAATCAGAAATCCACCATTGATGAAGCTTGGAGAACGAAAAACATGAACTGTGAATTCGAGTTTTGAACAAATGTGAACCAAATCAAGATTTGAAGCCAGCTGTAAGTTCGTATGAGTGTACTGAATCTACCGGAATCAAGCAACAATGCTCAAACACTCGATTGAAGGTTCAATTTCTGATCAAAAGATGAGTAGTTTGACTTCAAAAAAGTCAAACTCCACGAAATTGATCAAATTAAAGCCTAATCTGGAGTCGGTTCGGAGTATTGCTCTCAGCGGCCTTCGTTCTGTCATTGACTATGGTGACGAAGCTGTCGGATCTGTCGGAATCCGAATGGGGGTTGCAGAGGGCGGTCTGGACTGTGGTGGTGGTGGCGGCTGATGAGGAGGTTGCCCAGTGGTGGTGGTGGCTAATGAAGTCGTCACCGAAGATTGACCGGAGATGGGGACGATGGTGGGATGATGAAGTCGGCGGAGTTCGCCGGAGATGGGGTAGATCAGGTCGTCGGGTGGGTGGGTAGGGTTGGGTTTAAAAGGTTTTTTTTTTTATAAGTTACATAATGGCCCTTCATCTTTTTGTTCTTAGTTATATATATATTAATTAAAGACAAGGGTATAATTGTCTTTTTACATCCGTTTAACAGAAAAATTTAACAGAAGTTAGTCAAAAGGACGAAATCCGATACGTTTTTGCAAAACTTGAGGACGAAATCCGTAATAAATGAAACTTAGGGACGAAATCCGAAATTTGTGCAAACCTCAGGGACGAAATCCGTAATTTACTCTTAGTTTAATGATATAAAATTGTTAAAAATAAATTTTCTTTTTTGAATAATGAAGGTTCAAGTATTATGGTGAACAGATTTGTAAAATTTTAAATATATTAGAGAATGTGTGTTAAACATGCTAAAAACACAAATGATCTTAGCTATTTAATTTATATATTGACACATACATATGTGTGTAAATTTTATTAGGGACTCGAGGGAAGATATTGTTAATGAAATAGCTATTATATGTGTGCTTAAGTTGTTGATACACAAGCGTTTAAAAGTCGTCTTGTTTATGATGCTAACATGCATATCCATAGAATTATGAATAAATTATAAATGTTGATATTTATGTTTCTAAAAATTATGAAACGTGTCATTTAAGTTTAAAAATTACAAAGCAACATCTTTTGTTTAAAACTAGACTTTGCAAACCGCGCGTTGCCGGCTTATCGCAAGAATAACTCGAACACATACAATCATTATAAGCATAACGCTAAGTAAAGAAAAAAAAAGTAGTTGCATAACAACCAAAACGCTGAAACTATTGAGTATTGAGCGTATGATGTAAAAGTTACTTTACATGTCTCTACCTATTACACCATGAACTCGAGAGGTAAATTCGTCGAGATTAAAAAAAAAATTTATGTTACACGACTTTATCTATTGTATAGATGAACTCATAAGTATTTACTCCTAAGCGCATAGGGTATACCCGCGCCAAAGGGGGGTTTGGCGGCGCCAACCGGCGCTAACAACCCCCCCCCCCTCGCGTTATACGGCGGCGCCATCCTCCCACGCCAAGACTTCAACGGGCGTTATTTGTGAAATTTTGAGGGAGTGGACCGTTGAACGGTCCCTTTTTTGACCGTTGGGGAATTTGTTTTTTTAAAAAAAATTCCTTTTCTTTCTCTATTTAAACCCATTTTATTCCAAATTTTTCACACCTAAAAACATTCTCATCCTATTTTCTCTTTCAAAACTCACAAAAAAAATATTATGGACTTCCTCTCGTCCAATGATTCATCCGACTCGTCGTCCGACGAAGCTGCAGAGACGTTTTCTCAGATGTGGCATCGAAACAAAATCGCTAACGTTATGCGTGGTTGTATAATTTTACACAACATGATTCTCGAGGACCAAGGTGACGCAATTTGCCAATTTCACGAGGAGGAGTTAGATATGCCATATGAAGAAATCAACGAGAATCGCAAACGGGAAATCCCTCAAGAAATAAGAAATCGAGACATCCATAACCAATTGAATACGGACTTGATCGAAGATATCTACGAGCGATCGCATTGATTTTTTTTAAGAAGTATTTGTATTTTTTTTTATTATCTACTAGTTGTAACGTTTTTTTAAGAAGTATTTGTAGTGTTTTTTTTAATTTAAATAAAATTAGTTAATTAATTTTATTTATTTTCGATGAAAAAAAAACTAATTTTTATTGATTAAAATAATTCGAAATTAAAAAAGAAAAAGAAATTAATAAAAAAATGTTTAACACCACATGGAGTATCCCTCTCATGTGTTATGTGGTGTTAAAGATGAGGTGACGCACATGTGGCCATGTTAAACTTTAACATGGCATGAGGTATACCTCATGCAGGGGCGGACGCAGGGAAAAAAATCAGGGGTAGCGTTAAAAAAAATATTTGTAGAGACTAACGGGGGTTCGGGGTTAGCGCCCCCGAAATTTTTTTTTTAGGTAATTAACGGGCTTTTAATCATATTTTCAAGGGGCTTTCGATCATATTTTTAGGTAAAAACCATAAAATTTCTTCCAGGGGTCGCGAAAAATTCGTTTCAGGGGTCGCGAAAAACCGAAAACCTAAAAAAAAAAAAATTTTGCATGTCGGGGTAAAAGTTCAGGGGCAGCGGACGCTACCCCTGGGCATAGTGTAAGTCCGCCCCTGACCTCATGCCCTAAGGTTTAAAAAACTTGGATACATCTTAATTTGACACTCATTTCTTGTCATGAGGTTTCACGAACGTTTTAGAAGGAGTGTTGACTACCTACTTAATTTCTACTAATTAATACTTGCAAATGCAAGGTTGATAGTATTTGGTGAAAAAATTTAGCTGTTCAAAAAAAAAATACTTAAATTAGTCTCACCCCTTTGGGATCTGTAACCCCTTGAATCCCTTTTTATAAATTCAATAAAACCCACATAAGTATTCAAACTGCATATCTAATGGAAATAAAATGCTTCACAATGAAAATCTACGTCTTTATTTTATCAACATTTCGAAGCTAATTTTTTACGATTCGATGTCCCTGTCGCTATGTGTGGGTTTAAATATCTGGGTCTGTGAAAATGTTGAACAGTGGGCACCTCCCTCTACGTACCCTGAAACCTCTTCTGGCTCATCGGAGGATGAAAATAGTGAACATGGATCGTTCCTATCGCTGTCCGACACATCTAGTTTTGTAGATGAGGAAGATCTCGCAGCTTCTCCGGCTAATACAATCTCCGGCAAGAATTTTCCGACACCGGAATCCCCACTGAAAACGAAGAGTCTAGATGCAACGGTTGATCTTTCCTCGGAACATGAAACGTCCAATCCCTCGAGAAACGAAAAGATTGATACACCTCC
>JBCNJP010005326.1:0-18261 GCA_039602395.1 Deinandra increscens subsp. villosa
CTCACGCATTTTCAAAATCCTTATGTGATTTTACATAATGTGGATTTTATGGTACAAAGAATTCAAAAGAAGTTTCTTAATGGATAGAGATCCACAGGTATAAGCAACTTCTGGGGCAATAAAATCACACATTGAATATGTGATTAAACAAAGATGTCACTGTACAGAGTTACACTAGTGACATCAAAAGGGAGAGATCACTGTACAGAGTTAAACTAAGGTTGTCACTGTACTGGGTTACACTATGGACACAAAAAAGGGAAAAATCAATGTACGCAAGTTACATTGATATCATGAATTGTTGAGCACAATACACTAAGTTGCATTGGTATTAACAATCACCGTGTAGAAATACACTACTACGAGTTTTCATGACTGACCAAGACATCTCTTGCTCATAATAAAGATTTTACATTGTGGCAGATTCCACAACTAAATCTAAATTAATTAGCCAAACTCAAGTGATACTAAACTGCTGCTTGTCTGAAAGGTTCAGAAGGATTCTTGACATGGTTAGAGTTTTAACCAAACAAGATATTGTGATCACACAGTTACTGTGGTGAATACCAAGGATCACTATGATCACAAAACCAGCACACTTTGAGGAAATTCCACTATTCAGAGAAATAATGTAACTATGAAATATTGGATAAGCAAAATGATAGCACATTTCAAAACCTGGTCAGTAAAACAATGAATTTTAAGACTCATTAACCTCATACTAATGATGTTCGACCAATATACACTAAATGTATGTTTTGAACTAGTATTTGGATGTACGAACTCTAACAGTTATACATTATCATCTAGCTTCCTCTAAAGGATTAGACGTAAAAGCTAAATTCTATAACTGTGTTCGATTTTAATACGTTTAAATCCATGAATAAGTGCATATTATTCCTCACAGTCGATCAGAATTGTGGACACGAATTTGATGTGAGACTACTTGTGACTTTGGACTCAAGACATTGACAATACAAATTCACATGTATCATTTCATAATGAATCTGAGGAATAGATATATTATTCTAGACTGTCCGTAGTCGTTCAGACTCGTGGGAACGAATCTGAAGTAAGACTATTCTGACTCTGGACTCAATGGTTGACAATCCAGACTCACAGACCTCATTGGGGAATGACGTTGGACGTAACTCGCATCAAACCATCTTCATGGATTCAATCATTAGATGGATTTGATTATTGGTATACTCATTAGTATCCTTAGACCTGAGATACATGAGCGACCTCCCCTGTACCAAAGACTGTTCTTTGATTGTAGCTTAACGTTGTCGCGTAACTGCCAGTCATAACGGCTACTTTTGGGAATGGATCTGAAGTTCAGTGGGAGCTGCATGTAGTCGAGGTGGGATTCTGTACTCTTGCACTAATCATGAAACAACTAGACATCATAGCGCCCTCGTTGATTCCAAGTGTAAAGTGTAAGGCCTTACCCAAACCTACTATGTGTTTGTTTTGGACCACTTCGAATCTATATCGAGAAACATAATGATTGAACATTAGATGGGAATGAATTGAATCCATGCCCATCGTTCAATTGATGTCATATACGGAAGGGATACAATGACTTCGAATTACCACAAGTCTAATATCAGTTGCTCTCAATAGATATGCCTTGGTTGTTGACTTGAAGTGTCATAACTGGTTGGGACAGTCATGTGTAGCTAGAGCACCTCTGTCTGTTTCTTAGATCTTGTCGCGATCAGTTTAAGTGGGAGACTGTTGGATATTATGTGTCCTGACCCGACAAATCTTGAACCCGACCCGGTTACGACCCGTAAGAGTTACACCGGGTGCAACGAACTCTAAACCCGCTTACTCGTTAACCGGTAAAAGAAACGGAAACGTTTGATTATATATATTGTTTATAATAGTTATAAATAAATAATAATCAATAATATTATTATTACCGGATTAATAAAAAAGGGTGAACGATATTTAAGTAAAAGTGGTTTTATTTTAAAATCACGGTCGAGTTATACGTTAGTGAAATGTTTACTAACGTTGGCTCGTGGGCTCCCGTACAAAAAATGGGCTTTATATTCGAGACGGGCCAGACATATAATAAATATTAGATGATTAGGGATTAACCCTAATCACCCAACAACTCTCGACGACGAAGGAAAAATGGGAGAAAAAGAGACTTCTGTCTCTTTTGATTTCCGTCGGCCGAAACCCCAGAAGAAAAACGGCGATGTCGTTTCCGCGCCGATCGTCGCCACCGCTTTACTCCGGTGGTCATCTTCGAGCCACCATATCTTGGTGGTCGTCGCTAGTCGGGGTGTTCTGTCAATCAACGCCCGTAGACCGTATGGAGGTCTAGAGATCGCCGCCTTGTACGCGCAGATCCGCTGCTCGGTTCGCCGCCAATCGCCGCCGCAAAACATGCCGATCACCACCGTGAAACTCGATGCCCCGCCGCCTCCGTTCGCCGTCGTCACCGCGGTCACCCACCGCCACCACCGCAGATTGCACGGCGTCACATGACCGTCGCCCGTCGATGTGAGTCTGATGTTTTTTGTCGTGCCCCGTCTCCGGTTGCAATCAGATCTAAATCTGATTGATCTCGTAGTCTCGCGAGACGGGACGTCTGTCAAGACGTACTCCGCGATGCGTAATGACCACGGGTCATAAACGCCGTCCCGTAGGGGTACGCGACACCGGACCACGAGAATCATCGCGATACGCGACAGCCGTTTGAGACCGAAAGTGGTTCGTTCTGTTTCAACCTAGCGCTTCGTTCGTTGAAACTCGGTGTCTCGAACATTTGTTCAACAACGCCAAGGTATATCTAAACTCACTATTAGTTTAGATTATTTATTTATTTATTTCTGTGTTTGCGTGTTCGGTAATCGGATCCTGTTGCGTACTGGTATTTGTGTTAATTGATTAAATAGTTTTTAATATATATAATTTGTTATATATGTATATATATATATATATTTATATATATATATAATCTTATTCCGCTGCGTTACACAATTGATCATAAATTAATTCGGTAAACTCTTTTATAAACTATTAATCTATCGGTCACGTAATTTTTAAATATGTCACCGGGCGACCCGAATACCACTGCCAAATCCCAACAAATACAACCCAAGTCAAAGCCACTTTTGAACATCCCGATGTTTTGTGTTTCGCAGACACCCTTATATAACACTTTCGTACTTTATCTTACTTTTGAAGACCATTTAAACCGATATTTTGACAAGAAAGGAAGCATGATGCATGAAGAACAAGAACACTAAGGAGATTGGGCACACTAGTGAACTTACACAATGATGTGACAATCCGACTTTTCAGGTCATTTTCTGACATTAACTGAACGTAAAACGTATTAAATGTTGTGTAAACATTTATGTGCTTATCTGCGTTGACTTTAGCAATTAGGGTTTTGTGTAGTAATCACTAAACGAGCATGCACTTAAGTCCGATGTTTGATATTCTTGTTCTATGATTTTATGTAAATCATACGTTACGACAATTATACTCGATGATTCTAGATGATAAAAATATATAATTTAATCACATTTATGATTTTATGTAATTCAAGGATTCTAATTACAAATTATTAATCATAGAGTTATGTACCTTAAATGTATAAGTTATAGAATTAAAACCTATGATTTTATGTGAATTTAAATGGAGAAGTGAGAATTATTATTTATGATTTTATGTAGTCATTTAAGTTTATATTTTCTTATAAACGTTATACGACTTATATATTTGGACGTTCCTCGTATATTCGTCGTTAAATTGTTCCTTCGTTAACCTCCGTTAGTAATCCGTTAGCACTCTTATACTTGAGGGACCCTTTCTGCAAATTTCTAAACTTCTTTTATTGATAAAAGATGGAGGGTTATTCCTGTAATTACTTAAATTATGAACCCACACTTTGTAATTCTTGAGGGACCAGAATGGTCATTTCCCTAAACTTGAATTCATTGTAGCCTGTTACGAGAAATCAAGGCGGATGATCGGTTTCGACCGATCATCATCATTACTCGTCCGTTTCAACCAGCCTTTACTACTGATTCAATGATATAACTCATCACAATCATTCACAATTCCAAGTCCCACTCCCTCTCTCTCGCAAGCGCTCTCTCTCTCGTTTCTTTTTATTTTTTTTTCTTTTCCGGTGAACTCGGAATTCCGACCAAAACATCCACCAAATCACCACCATTCAACATCCTTTGTGATCGTGGTTCAACTCTGAACAACCAGGTGCAATCAGATTCGAGTTCTGTGAGCGTGATCGGAGTACGCGTTTACACTTCGGGTTCATTTTCGGCTTCCAAATCACCTCGTATCTCATCTTCGATCCAAGGTAAGGATTCCTTAGTATTAGTCGCACGTTTTTACGCATTTTATTTGGGTTTACGATTTTCCGGCGACCGGAGTTAGGGTTCCGGTCACCGGAATTCTTGATGTAGAAGATGACGTTGGGCGGGTACGGGTTATAAGTTTTGGGGTCCGGATAAATTACCAGACGCCAATCTGGCCCATTGGTTCGGTTACTGGACTGGCACGCAAGTAACGCGGGTTCGAGTCCCGGTCACAACATTTTTTTAACTATTTATTTCTCTTGAACTGATTCCTGGTCGCTACCTGTGCACAAAATCATTTCGACCCGGATCTGGTCACCAACAGACCATTAGCCCAGTGGGTTGTACTCGGTATCGTAACCCTGAGGTCGCGGGTTCGAACCTCAGGACCCTGATTGTTGCTGTTTTTTTTATTATCTAGTATTTTAAGCTTTTGAACACTAGATTTTGTACCAAAGTCATCCCATGGCACACCTAAAACCCGTAAACTACATTTGAGATGTTAAAACTCGTAAATCATATTTTTAGTTGTAAAACATGTGTAACTTGTCAATCTAAATTAAAAATATAGTCTTTAAACATCTATGTATATATTTATTGATATAAAACTTTGGGTTTATCTAAAAAGGAGATATATATATATATATATATATATATATATATATATATATATATATATATATATATATATAGGGTTAGGTTCAAATGAGAACTTTTTCTTTTGAGAACTTTTGAGAACCAATTTGGGCCACTAATTTTCAAGGGGGGAGCATTCAAATTCATGGGGGGGTTTTCCATATATATAAACTAGTGGCTAAGATTAGTTCTTTTTAGTTCTCAAACCCAATTAGTTCTCAAATGATCCTCTCCCTATATATATATATATATATATATATATATATATATATATATATATATAGGGTGAGGTTCATTGTAGACACTTTCGCATGTGAAATAGCTCTTTTTCACATGTGAAAGTTTCTAATTAATGAGAAAAAAGAAAATTAATCACAACCATTAGATCAAGAGATCTAATGGTGAAAAAGGGTGTCTACCTGTCTACACTTATGGGGGTGTCTACAATGAACTTTTCACTATATATATATATATATATATATATATATATATATATATATATATATTCATTGTGTAAACTATTATATATATATACAAGACGTTGGCTTGAAACAAAGTAATATTTTGTGTAAACATTAAAATGTTTCAGGAAACTATTAAAAACCGTTGTTTTGACTAGAAACACGAAACACTCGGTTTTGGATTATGATTCACCATAAATTATAGTTTCTTTTCAAAATGAATATTCAAATCATTGGATTTAACATATTTATGTATATATATATATTTATAACTTGTTGAAACTTTATTATTAACGTCACTTGAACATTTAGTTAAATATATATATTATATATGTATTTATTTTTTATATCCTCAAACTTAGAAAATATATATTAATGTTATATATTGGATTTTCTTGCGTTATTTCGATAATCGCTCGGATTTGGCACACGTGCCATCCTCGACTTATTCCGAACTTCACGATCCTTCGTTTTTATCGTTTACGTTAGACTTGATAGTTTATAGAACACACACTTATACTTGAATGCTCGTTAGGTGATTGATTGCTTGCACAAGACTCGTTCTTGCTACTTGAATTAACTGTTTATTTGGAAACTTTGCTGAGCAACCTAAGGTGAGTTTCACGGCCCCGTTTTACTGTTTTAATACTGTTGGGGGAGATTAACATGCATGATTTATACAACTGAGATAATTAGACTTTTATATATCACTTGAAGTACTTGTAGCACACTGATACAACAAAGTCCTTCCTATGGTACCGTTAGTATTAATGACGATAGCGGGAAATATATTGTAGTACTACTGTGTCTGACAAACCCCACCCGGGTCAGTCGCGCTGACACGATTGGATATCGAACGGGTGTTATATTCGTCCTAAACACAACAAGGTAAACTATAAACAACTGTTAGCTTCGGTGACCATCAACGTGCGAGGTTTCATGTATATAGCCTAGCTAGCTATTTGATATATATTAGTGATTATGCTCTTACAACTTGACGTTATTGAACGGTCAATCTTAAACTGAACTTGAAATGTTACTGAACTGTTAAACCTGTGAACTCACCAACCTTTGTGTTGACACTTTAGCATGTTATTTCTCAGGTCGCTAAACTGGATTGTCTATCACGAGCTAGGATGCACCACATAAGGATTATTAATGTCATGCATGCATCATAGACTTATTTATTTTTCAAACTCATTAACTTTTGGTTTGCGCATGTTTTGGCGCTTGAACAATCATTACAACTTTTGTCGTTTACGCTTCCGCATTTAAAAACGCATTTACTCTGGTTTTACTTTTACATTGCATATAGACTGTTCGTATGGCTAATGTGTTCGATCCTGGTTTGTCACGCTCCCCGCGACGCGTTGTCGCTCGTGGGATTTTTGGGGGTGTGACAAATGAAGATTTCCCTAACGAGACGTTACTCTATTGGATTGTCTAACCGTTGACACGTTCACTTTGATGTCTGTTTACGTGAATTCCTTCCCAAATCCTGTCAAGCACGCAATGTGGTTCTCTCTGAATTTTATACTATCCATTACGTAATTTGCATCCTCCCTGCTAGTATCTTCACCAGTGCTTGTTTAAACTCACATGTCATTCTTGGAATGTGAAGTTAAGACTATCATAAGCTTGCGATCCCATCACTTACTCGAATTCACGAACTCCGCCGTTGGCGCTTTTCCTCTATTTTCTATTCTCATGCTTGATGACATGCGTATTCCTGCAGAGCACTTTTCAATATTCGGTACATCATATGTTACAATCTTGTTTTGTTGGATCTCCACACTAAATTTTTGGATTCTTTAGCAAGGTAATGTGCATGATGATATGATGTATGATACTGAACTCCAGCTTGAATTTGAACCTAATTGCCTATGTGATTTCTTGAATAATTCGTAACAAGATTGAGTAATTCTTTTCTAAAACAAACTGCTACGTGTTACCTTTTGAATGGCAATGAGCTCTTGATTGGATTTCTCTTTGGACCTCAGTCCTTTTGTCACAAAATTAGTGTGTTACCAGTTATATTATAGTATGCGAGTAACTGTTGAACCATGATAAATAGTTTGTTTGCTTCATATCTTATAATGAGATATTCTTATAAAACATACGTGTTTATGCATGCTAAAATTTGAAATTCTAGTCCTATGTTTAGGGTATATAAATTGTTTAATCATTGAAGTGCTGGTTTAAACGTAAGTTGAGTAGATTTGCATGATTAGTTATGTGTATGAAACGTGTTAGTAACCAGAAAATGTCATGTTGTGAATGTATTAATTTGATTGGGTATGAAAACCATACAACATACAAGGCCCTAAGTCTTCTACCTCGGTGGGAATGACAAGACTGTGTGAAGAACTTTGCACCGTATGGCTTGTGTTGGTTGGTTTGTGAAACTATGTGCTGAGTATATGCCATACCAAGGTTGTATGCTAGTATATAAGGTGTTGGGACAATTGTATGCGTGTATGGTAAGACCCTCATGATAGATTGTGTGACAGTATGCGTTGATCATGTCAATCATTAAAGGAAACCTTCGTAGAAACTCGTTTGCATGAAAAGTGATTAATGTTTGTGAATCATGTGAACTTAATTTATCATAACACCATAAAGTACTAGATCATCTAGTTTTCCCACGTTAACTTGATCCGTCTTGTTTAATTCTATGCTTTTTGCTAGTTGCTAGGCAAATTCATACGTTTATGTTTTCACTAGACAACGGGTATATTAGATCAATACGAGTGACTTGTTGCACACATAATTTTCTCGTACTCAAATTCCCCTTCTCTCCGATTCACTTGGGTTATTGGTGAATGCGAATACCTTTCGCGTAAACGAGACGCGTTTTAAATCCGCGAGGAGCAGATGCCTGAGGGCATGCCGGTGCCAAAGCGGACAATATCTTGGTTGCGACGGGCTGAGCTGTTACAGGCGGGCATGAGCTGTTACAGACGCGAAATGGAAACTTCACTCCTATATATTTATGTTATCGTGTCACTCTGTTCGGCCCCGTCATGCAACACGATTCCTATATTACATTTGTTCGGCACTTCTCGTAAGAGAACACCTGATAAGAAAATCATCTTCTATACTTTCGATTCGAATTCCTTCCAAAATACTTTAAACATTTGATATCCTCTTGACACATTGTATGCATTCCTGGACATAACGTCCATCACTCATTTTGGAGTACAAAACCAGAATCCTTTCATTATGTACTGTTGAGATTGATTCTTGTTACCATTGATGTTGATTTAAATTTCGGGGCGAAATTTCCTTCAACAAGGGGATGATGTGACGACCTAGAATTTTTTTTTCCTTTTGACCAGCTCTCTAGCCACATCGTGCAATTTTTGGGACGAAAATTCTTTAACAAGGGGATACTGTGACACTCCATCTTTTTCTGAGTCAACTTAAAACCTAAACTGCTATAAATGTTGTGTGAACATTTATGTGATTGACTTATGTTGAGCTCAGTAACTAGGGTTTGTGTAACCGTCATTATACGAGCATGCACTTTAGTCTAGACATTCGATATTCTATGATTGTATATAAATGATACGTTATGATTTTATGTGAGATTTTGTCATTTTATGTGACAATTAAACTTATGATTTTATGTGATATATGTATATATATTCACACGAATTATTCTATGATTTTATCTGACGTCGTGTCGTCAAATTATACGTATTGTTTATGATTTTATGGGAGTAAAACTTATCATTTTATGTGAGATAAATCTATGATTTTATGCGAATTTAAAATAAATAATTACGAGTTATTATTTATTATTTTATGTGGTTATCTGGGGTTTACACCCTTATAACCGTCAAGCGTTAATCACGTAGTGATTTATATTTGTTTTGTCATCGTCCAAGTTAGTCTTGTTAACCTCGTTAGCTCAAACTCTCTAGTGTGAACTTTGAGGGGTAAACTTTGTAAATTTCTAAATTTGTTTTCCTATATATCTAAACCTACAGGGTTAACCTGGAAATTGTTCAAACTTTATGTCCATTATGTAAATTCTCTTAGGGACTAGTTTTGTTAAAACTTGAAAGTTGGTTTAAGTGATGTTTCAGTTACGGGAATTCGTGTAGCGATGATCGGTTTCGACCGATCATCATCATCCTCCATCGGTTTCATTTTGTAGCATCACAAACGAATCAATGATGTGCACATATCATTTACACACTCCCTTTCTCACATTCTCTCATCCCCCTCTCTCGTTTTCTGTTTTCCGACGAAGTAAAAACCCACCGAACCAGCACCGCGATTCAAGAAATTCCGGCCATTCATCACTGTCGCACACCACCATTCAACACCCTTTGAGTTCGTCGTTCGTCGCTGAGCAACCAGGAGCAACCGGTTCAAGTTTTGGGTTCGCTCATTCAAGATTCGGGTATTGTTCGGGTTCGTTTTTGGCACCTATATCGCGTCATCAATCATCACCGACTCGAGGTAATGATTCTTTCACGTTAGTCGCACCTTCCTGATGATTATTTTCCTGTTCGTGATTTTCCGGTGACCGGGGTTTACCTCCAGCGAAATTAGGGTTCTTCTTGAAGAAGATGACACCCGTCTGCATAATGTTATGTATTTTCTGGTCGCATGAATAACGTCCTCAGGGTCTCAGCCGAGTGGCTGAGACTTGTGATTTGCAACGAAGGGTCGCAAGTTCGAACCCAGGCCAACCCGAGTTCTTTTCTGTTTCTGAATGAGTATTTCAACAAAGCAGGCAGAAGGCTGGATGGTTGGTACGTTGGGTCTCGACCCAGAGGTCACGGGTTCGAACCCAGGGACCTCTGGTTTTGCTATTACATTATTGTTTTGGTATTTTTGATATATATATATATATATATATATATATATATATATATATATTCTTGACTTAAACCCTATCACTTATCATTTTCCTTACTATTTTGGACCCGTATGATTTTCATAGACGTCGTTATCTTGCTCGTTATCCCATTGGACTATATAAAATTTATTTTTATATAAAACTTTTGGTTATTTAACGGTGATTTATAAAATAATACACATTTGGAAAATATATCAAAATATACGTATTTAGAGGATATAAAATGAACGGTTTAATAACCCTCTAAACGATAGAATTATATAATTATAGATACATATAAAAAAAATATGTACAAGCACATAAGTACATTTTAGTACACGTTATTGATATAGTTATATATTTGGTTATGTATATATATTTATATACATATATACCTATTTTATTGATGGTTTTCATGGACAAATATTATTGTTTAATAATATACTTTTCGTCGATTTTATTAATCGTCATGATTTTTGGCAATGTGCTACCTTCGACTCGTTTTGGACTATTGAACCCTCGTCATGTCAAATTTTGACATTAGTTACCTTTCACCGTTGGTCTAGACTTGGTCGTTTGTCGATTGAACACACACACTTATGTATATATGTTCGTTAGGTGTTTGGTAGAGAACACAAGACCTGCTAGTTACTACTTTCTGTTATCACTTATCTGGACTTGATGTGCACCCGAAGGTGAGTTTCACGGCCCCACTTTACTTCTTTTCTTTTGGGGGAGAGAACATGCAAACATATTTACTGTTTTTAGACAGCTTTTATATTTCCAACATATCACATGTACTAGATTTGCTTAACACCAAAAACTAAGTCCTTACAAATCGAACCGTTAATTATGAAAAGCGAGGTAATGTTGAGTAGTACTACTGGGGTATGACAAACCCCTCTCAGCGGGCACGTGATGCACCACCTGACTGGAGGTCGGACTGAGAGCAATATTAGCCTAAACGTACCGTTGTTTCTGGTGGGACACGGGGAAGGCAAAACACGTAAGGATGATTCCTACAACTTAATAGTCCGTCTCAGTTGCGAACTATCTAGTGACATGAACTTTAGGCTAGCTACCTACGATATGGAAATATAGCAAAACTTTACAACTTATCTATGGACTTTAAACTGTTGTGTCCATAGGCGAAAAACTTGACTGCAAATATCAAAACCTGTGAACTCACCAACCTTTGGTTGACACTTTTTCTTTAAACATGTTTCTCTCAGGTCGCAGGTGTTCGAGTATCACAAGTATGCATGCATGAGTTTTTGAAACACTTTTAGTGTCTTTGGACAAGTCACGTCCCCTTGGGTGACAATGTTTTTACTTAGATTTCTATTTGTATTTACGCTTCCGCATTTGTAAAACTATGAATTTATATTTTAATGAAATACGAAACATCTTTTTATTAAATGTTAGTCGTTTGGTGTAACTAATGGTCTGGGATCCTGGTTTGTCGCGCGGGATTTTTGGGGTGTGACATGTTCTTACCTATTTGTCAAGACACACCTGGAGGCACTATGACACAACTTTAACAAAACATCCTTTTCTTGAGTTTTGAATGATCTGATTTCATGGATTAGTCACAAACTCATGATTTTCCTTTATTTGTGACTAAAATTTAGTATTTTTGGTGGTGTGAGAGAATCAAGGTCAACGTGTTCGCATAGCTGATGTTCTCTCACTTTATTTGATGGAATGGCGGATGCAAGAGAACACAAGGTCAACGCTTTCGCATAGCAGATGTGTCTCAGTTTTATTATGGAAGTGGATGAGAACTCAAGGTCATTTCCAACGCAAAGTAGATGAGTCTCATTTAAGCGCCATCATATATCCGTGTGAACACATATATTATGTGCTCAAGTTTTGAAATCAGACATTTAACACTAAAGAAACAAATGATGTGTGCATAGACTTAAGACTCACAGAATGCAATCAAGTAACAGGATAATTTACAAGAACATGTCCAAGGCTGTATTTTGAACTTAATGGATCATTAATTCGGAAAATTTAGTTTAAGTGCATCACAAGACATAGCTTACTCCGTTGATAGCTGAGCCTACTGACACATCATATAATAGTACTATCTGACCTAATCTAAGCAAATTCATGGCCAGGCATGTACATGTAGATGTACTATCATTTCCCATAGTAGACACAAGACTTTTCAAACTTTTAAGAAAATTAAGATAAGACTGACAAACACATATTTTAGTGATTTTTGAAAATTTTCAAATTTTGTATTTTGTTTTTAAATCTTCCACAGTAATCGTCCAAATTACCTATCAAAGTATCCTCCTTAACCCTGATTTGAGATTGACAATGTGAAGCTCTTTGTGTAGAATTTTGAGAATCTTGACAACTTGTGCATACGGAACCGTTCAGCAAGGTTGACACAATAATGATGCAATCAGTAGAAGAATGGAGTGAAATAAGACTTCATGAGATCAACCAAATCAAAAACTAAGACAATTCAGGATCAGCTAGAAAATCTATAACACTTTGGTCTTCATTTGATCAGCAACATAATTTTGTAAGGCTTCAAACGGCACAGTCATGGAAAAAAGTTGTTATTCCCCCTCGTATGATGCTTTACAACAGGATCAGAGAAACTGGAACTATTCCTGCACTATATCAAGACAAACACAATAAACTTTACCAGATGTATCAAATCGAGTGACCAGAATTCAACGAATTCCCCCTCAAACAATGCTTAAATTGATAAAACTTTAGTTTCGGGGATTTTTGGCTTTTTCAATTTTTTTATGTTTTTTTAATAAAAATAGAGAACTTCCTCAGATCGACTTACGGCTCACATATTGGTGTCTCCTAAAAAATGAAAAAAAAAATTATTCAAATGCAGACACAACTCATGGAGTTGGATTCTTGGCATTGAGGGTCGATACATTTGAAACAACTTTGGGCTCAACCGATGGTATTTTGGGAACCCAAATTTGTTTGCATTTCTTTCTTTTAAAACGAGTCACCCTTTGAGCATTTATTAATTTTGTTTGTGCAAGCTCAAATGATAATGGTTCAGGGGCAGTTTCCTTTCAATATGGTCTCCACACTCTAGATGGCCACGGATCATAAAATCCATAACTACTATCATAGTGATCATAACCATGCAAAGGATTATGAGTGAAATTCCATCCCATGTTTTGACCGAATGTTGGTTGGTGATAGTACTGGTAGTAGGGATTGTAGCCGCAAACCCAACCAGTATGTCCAAGTTGCCCACAAAAATGACAACCAACAGGTCTAAATTTAATTTAAAAAACCATAAAATTGATCATGAGTTTGGTTTTCAAATCTGGCTGAAGTGGAGGCAGCTCGATGCATTTCTGACCTCGTTTCCTCATTTTGCACATTCAGCTCCTTTACTGGCAGTTCAACATCTTCAACACTCAGTCCGTTTAGAACTTTAATTAGGTGATGATCTTCAGATTGTTGAGTCTCTAGATTGTTTGATCCGTCAGACTCTACATTCTGGTTCACTTGAGATTTCTTTGAGACTTTCTTCTTGCGTTTTGAAAATTTAACTGTAGTGGTGACTTTGACTTTGTCCATTACATCCTCTTTAACTTGCAAATTAGAAGTTTCCTTCCTATCTGCTTCAGCTTGACCGGGTTTGACAAAGTGTTTATGCAGACCATGTGGATCAGGCACAATCTCTCTATCATCAAACTTTGAAGAGGAGTGTTTATTCTTCTTTTTCTTTTTCCTTTTGACTTTGCTAGCATTGGCATTAAATGAGATTCCTGGTTTCTCACCTTCTATTGTAGATAGCAAGTCGGCTTTATTTTGCATGTTCTGCTTAAAATTCCTGTCAATAGAAACTCTAGTAGACTTGCCCGAGGCATTAGTAACATGTATATCATTTAACGGGTTATCACAAGCAGTAACAAGACGTGGTATGGCAGCACTTGGTATGTTTTTCTTAATGATACCTGGGACCGTGTCATGATTGTGATTTAAGGGAGATGCAGGATTACTTGAGCTGTTAAACATGTTACTAAAGTATTTCTTGGCCCATCTCAACTTATCAATCTAAGTCTTGACTTGGTTGCAATCATTTCTAGCATTGGTCAACGCTTGTTTAGCATCAGTCAATGCCCATTCTAGATCAATAACTCGATTTTTCAAAAATCTTTCATTTTCAAAATATTTATGATTCATCTCCTCTAGTGACTTGATTAGAGTTAGTAAGCCATCTTCCTTTTGGTCATTATCATTAACTGTATCAGCTAAAACTTGATTATGTTGTCTATAACTCTTAACAAGTTTAAGACATTCATTAATACAAGCTTGAGTTTTCACATGAGGTGGTAATTCAGGAACTTGAGCTATTCGATCCACGACATATCTAGCAATGATTACATGAGGATCATTCATGGTCCAATCGATGATTTTCCCAACCTTAATCAACTCGTGGCCAATATTCTGATCATTAGAATTAGAATGGAGCGATTTAGGCTTAGCAACACTTGAACAATCAATGATTAGTGAGTAAACTTGAAATATAGCAAATTAGAAAATTTGATGAAAAATGAGTTTGATTGTATTCAAAAGCTTTAGAATGTATCTAGAATCAATTCATAAACCTAAAACACACTCAAACAATGCACAAATTCGGTCAAATTAGCAGAACATGAAAATTTAGAAAAACACACCCTTGTTCTTGAATTTCAGATTTTGGTGAAAATCAAAGATGTCCAAAATGATGAAATTAAAGCTCCAATAGATTAGGAATCTGATCTAGATGAATAATGAAAACTACACCAACATCCAAATATGAGCCTAACACCTCCAATTCGATCAAAAAGTGAGTTTATGAAAAGTTTCAAGAAATTCACTAATTTTGCAAACACCGATTCAAAACCTGATGAAAATGAGATTGGATTGCTTCAATGATTTTAAATTTAGGTTGCTAACACACGAAAATCATTAATTTTACGAAAAACAATCACAAAAAAGGAATCAAATTTTGAGTCTACGTACAGAAATCGAACTTAAGAACAGATTAACAGTCAATTTTCTCCATATGATGATTTGAATGCACCAAAAGCTTTG
Organism: Deinandra increscens subsp. villosa; assembly: GCA_039602395.1. Taxonomy (NCBI): domain Eukaryota; kingdom Viridiplantae; phylum Streptophyta; class Magnoliopsida; order Asterales; family Asteraceae; genus Deinandra; species Deinandra increscens. The sequence continues at coordinate 15,375 of JBCNJP010005326.1, forward strand.
TGTGATGATGTAGATCAATACTCAAAACTATAACAACTTCCAAATCTCAGCAAATCATCTCCAAAAATGAAGAACAGTGACATTATGTTCTTAGAGTGTTCTTCCCGTTTTTGAACAAAAACAGCCCAAAAACTGATGAAAACGATCTTTGATGATGAATTTGAGGATGAAATCAGCTCCAAATGTTGTTTCTACTCAAGAAGCAACCTTCGATCTTCAAAAACTTCACCAAAATGAGCTAAATCTTGCAAAATCCTCAAGAACAAAAAGGGTTTTGTTCATACCGAAAGCTCTGATACCATGTGTTAGGTCCTCTTAGACCCGAGAATCTCACAAGTACGAGACCAACCGGGTGCGGAATCCGGGTCGATCAAGAAGCTCGAACAAAGATCAAACGATGAACACAAAGAACACAATATAAAAATTCTCAATGTTTATTGCTATTTAAAGAACTCAAAGATTACAAGTGTTGAGAGGAAATGGAAATTACACTTTGAAAAAACACACACTTAGTCTACCTCACCAACCTCTCTCAATATAACCTAAGTGTTATATTTATAGCACCAACAAAGTGAAACAAAGTTAAATAGAACAAGCTACGTTTGAGGTAAACGACCCGCTCGAGTCGGTTCGGCTAAAACCGACTCGCGTGTGGTCTTGAGCGTTGTTGAAGTTGACTTGACGTTGACTTGAACAAATTGGCTTGAACACCGAAATTTAAACCAGGTCGTATAGAGTAAATTCTAGGCTGGTTGTATAGAGTAAATTCCAGGCTGGTCGTATAGAGTAAATTCCAGGCTGGTCGTTCAGCACAAAGCTAGTCCTTTAGACCAAGGCTGGTCGTTCAGCACAAAGCTGGTCGTTCAGACCAAGGCTGGTCGTTTAACACAAGGTTGGTCGTTCAACACAACGCTGGTCCTTCAGCACAAGGTTGGTCATTCATACTAAGGCTGGTCATTCAGCACAAGGTTGGTCGTTCAGCACAAGGCTGGTCCTTCACAAAAGGCTGGTCCTTCAGCAAAAGGCTGGTCCTTCAGCAAAAGGCTGGTCCTTCAGCAAAAGGCTGGTCCTTCAGCAAAAGGTTGGTCCTTCAGCAAAAGGCTGGTCCTTGGGAACAAATTTTGGTCACTAGGAACAAATGCACCAAACTCAGCCAAATTAGACCAAGTGTGAAGCTAATCGTATGGTGACCAAGCAGATCGTATAGGCAAGTCAAGAACATAACTTCAACCTCAGAGAATAAGTTAAATCCACAGAATCTTCATGTTTCAGAGACTTGACCCATTTTAACCCGTTTAGAATAAGTTCATTGAATGTCGTCATCTTCACTCAGTCAATGGACCGGTCTGGAATATCTTGGATGTTACAACAAACATGTGTCAACCTCTCCTCCCTTCGGACAGTGGTATACGGGTGCCCGGTGACGTTAAAAAAAACTTTTAGGTTAATTAAAAACATTACCGACCGGGTTTAGTAAATAAAGAGTTAAAACGGATTAAACTGGTAATCCGTTTACGCAGCGGAATAAATAAATTTACTAATTTTAGACGCGTAAACCGTTGCTGTCGAAATCGTGTCAACAGGATCACGGTCACCAAAATAATCACGCAAAGACCATTTCGTGTTAAACCGGTTAACACAAAAAAACAAACGATTACAATAATCGGAATTAAACATCTAAACTAAAACGGAGTTAGATATACCTTCGCGATGAACTAACAAACATTAAAGACACCAAGGGACAACGTGATGACGCTAGGGTTTCACGGAAAAACCGATCCGACGTTCAGAACTAATCGTTTCGTGAATCGCAAAGACCGTCTTAAACCGATTCGTTAAAAATAGTAATGATTCGGTTTATTATGGCGACTAGCGCGCACAAACGAATAAAGACGGTGACGGCGGCTAGGGTTTTAGCAGGGGAGAATATGACGATGACGGTGACAAGGCTCGCACTCGCGATATCGTAAACGACGATAAAGCTGAGTGGTAATGGTGTCGCGCGAAACGGAGATACCCTAGGTGACGACGGCGACCTAGGGTTTGGATGGCGACGGCCCAAGGGAGGGGCGGCGGCGACGGTGGCCAAGAGAGGTGGCGGCGGCGGTGGTGATATCCTCAGATGATGATGGCGATTATTCGACGATGATCGTTTGCAGGAAACGACTAGGTGATCTCCAAAATGCTAGGGCTTCCGCGAGGAAGGACTTGAAGAGATCGTCGAGAGAGAGAGAGAGAGAATTCGTGAGGGGAGGGGGGCGCGACGGAAAGGGTGGCGCAAGGGATTAGGAGCCTGAAACCCTAATCCCCAGTTGCTTATTTATAGGCAACTAAATTCCATTTAGGCCCTTCCTTAATTCTCTTTAATCGAATCGAACCACTTTTGTTTACGAATTAATAAAACATGTTTATTAATACAAGAGTCGTAAACCCGAGAACTAATAAATTCAAATAACTATTTATTTGATTTATCATATTCACCGCAAACGTTTAATCGATAAATCGAAAACGTTTAATTCTCCGTTTTATTATCGCAAGGATAATTATTCATAATTAATTACATATTTATTAATCATCAATAAACATTAATTAATTACTTATTTTCGTGAATTAGCGGTTAACCAAGTAAGCGGTTTTTTATCTCGTTGCCCTCAGTGTAACTCTTTACGGGTCTAACCGGGTCGTGTTCTTGGTGTTATCGGGTCTGGACATTCAATATCCAAGAATCTCCCACTTGGACGAGTTCCGACAACTTTAGAAGAAACTGTCAGAGGTGTTCTAGCTACACATGGTTGTCCCAACCAGTTATGTCACTTCAAGTCAGCAACCAAGGTATATCTACAAACTCGTGTTGTAGGACTTCTGGTAATTCAAAGTCATTAGTTCC
>JBCNJP010005327.1:0-35039 GCA_039602395.1 Deinandra increscens subsp. villosa
ATACATATTTTTAAATGTGGAGTTTTTTCTAATTATATCGAGGGTTTAAGTCAAATAATAACTTAACTATATACACTACAAAATTTTGATAATTAGTGGCGACGGGTTTCGCCACTAGTCCAATAATACCGAATCAGTCAATTTAAAACCAGGCGATTAAGGTTCTTGGATAAAACTTTAGAATCTTTTAATTAATCAAAATCAACTACAAATAATGAAACACACCAAGGTTTAAATAGGAAAACATTAACTTGAAAAACAAGATACTAAAATAGGTTAAATAAAGATGATATGCGCTAAATTATACATATTTTTATATCAAATGTTCATCGCATTTTGGGTTATATCTGACTAACTTTTATCAAAACAGTATGATATTGTTTCTTTTTTAGTTTTTCAGTATGATCCATGTGAAAATCACAAAAGAAGACAGAAACGCTAAAAAATGAAGAATATATGAAGACTTCGTGATTTGGTGTCAAGAACCGAGCTCTAACCTTACAAGATGGACTTGATGCCCCCATACAACCTTCTCTCAAGTCAAGACATAGTGGTAACCCCAAGACTCAACCACATCTCGAAGCGTAACAGCTGAAAGACACCGGTGCGGTCAGAAAATGCCCCAAAACTTCGCAGAAGCATATCTAGGGCTAGAAAATGAGTTACGGGACCCATGAGTAGTGAATTCTGAGTATCTCGGCGAGAGGAAGATGATTTTTGGGTTAACACGCCCCATGCCATATTCCAACACGTCCCGTGTTAAACCTAAAATTTGACTTTTTTTGGGCACTCCCCATGCCCCACTCAGCACACCCCGTGCCCTTGACCACCTTGGCAGAAGTCTCTGACATAGCATGGCTCGTGCTCCTTCAAGCACGCCCCATGCACTGACACCGTTGGTAGAAGACTCTGACATGACATGTCCCATGCCTGGAGAAGCACGACCCGTGCCCCTGACAAGCTTGCCAGATGACTGACGGATCTGACATGACACGCCCCGTGCTCCAGGGAACACGCCCCGTGTGCCCCTCTGACACACACAAGCACGGGTAGTGCCCACCTCTGCTAGTCTATAAATAGAGGATCCCTCTTCACTTCCAACTTGCTCATTTTCTCCCCCTTTCTCTAGTATAGTCCTTGTTTTTCTTGAGCCATTTGGCTTTTTTATGTTTTCGTAAGTCAAGTTTATAAGGAATATAACTTAAGTAGTTTTTCCAAAGTATATGTCTATGAATCTTTCTTCTTCTCTTAAGCAAATCTTTAAAGCCATGTTTGGCTAAACTCTTATACTTACTTGGGAAGTAACAACCTTTGGCAGGTTGGTTAACAGCCTTATAGCCTCGCTTAAGGTGTGTTTAATGACTTTATGAAAATCCGTTTTATTGAAAGTGTATTACTGATTTTCGGAACCAAGCGTGCTTCACGAATCACAGACCATTTGGGGAGTCGAAATCCCAAAGGCCGGACCTGTGACACCCGGTCGGGGGACGATGCATGTTCCGAAAGGTGACTCGCACCCCATGTTACATGATACGTTCGAGGTCTGAAAATGCGTGAGCATCAGATCGTCTACTCGATCTAGCTAATCGGACATCGAAACGTAATTAACCGATTGTTTTATTGATCAACAAAGAACAATTACAATCAGTAAACACTTAGAAACAGACTCAGAGAAACACACTTAGAAACACACACTTAACAGTAATCTCAGACGCTCAACCCTGACTATTACAAAGATCAAACACCTATTTATACCCAGCTGGCCGATCCTTGTCCGAACCTCAGGTTTGGCCAGTCCGAACTTCAGGTTCGGACCAGGCTCGGCCAAGCAACATTTAGCATGATCCTGTACATAGCTTGATACTTCACACGACGCACATTACAGGCACTACGTCAAAAAGTGGCTTTGGCCACGGTTTTTTTGATAACGCATAGCCACTGTTTTGAAAAAAACGTGGCCAAAGGTAAGAAATTCTCGTTTTAGCCACACATATTTTGTACCCGTGGCCAAATATATAGCCTTTGGACCCTTTTAGCCACGTATTTTTTTGTTTATGTGACAACAACAATCAGTTGCAGTGGCTTTAGCCACTGTTTTACAAAAACATGTGGCACTTATTTGTCACACTTAAAAAAGAGTGGCGAAATGCACCAAACGGCGACGGAATTTTTATGATTCTTTATTCGTGTGACCAAAAAGGAATGTATGGCCACACTTAAATAATGTTGTGTGACGAAAGAGTAGATTTTATTACTTAGTAAATTAAAAGAAAACAAAACTATTAAGTATATATTATGTGTGGCTAAATGTGAGCAATGGCCACGCTTTTTACTTAGTTATGTGGCTAAAAGCTAGTACATATGGCCATTGTTATTAGGTTGTGTGACTAAATATTAGATGACTAATGGTCACGGTAGGTTGTGAGTCACAAAAATCTATTACCTATGGCCACATATATTAACCGTGACTAAATGGTAGGTTGTGAGTGACAAAAATCTATTTTATGGTCACGGTAATATTAAACGCGTGGCGAAAAAGAGAAGATTTGTGTTTATATGTTTATCATTTTTTATTATCTTGTGATATGGCCACTCATATTAAACATTGGTTGCGTGACAAATTATGACAAATGGTCACGGTATATTAATTTTAGGTGGCTAAAAGAAGACAAACAGTCGACGGCGCTTGTAATCATGATTATTTCATTTTACTTTATCGGTCTAATCTCCATCTACCACGCCCCTCGATTATCGATATATACTTATCTCTGTATCAGTTTTCATCATCATCTCCACCATGCCCCTTTTCTCCCAGTCTCTCTCTCTCTCTGTTTTTCGTCCATCATCGCCGGAAAAAAATGTGGAATTGGTGTCATCCGTATGTGGAAAACCGTAAGTTATCATCTTCACCACTGAAGTTCGATTGAAATTTTCGTCTCAGATTTGGTATTTTTTTCTTATGCAGGGAAAGATTGTACTCTGTATCTCCTGGGAGCAGATTTTAAGTTATTGTGGAAACCATGGAGACGAGGAGTCTCTAATGGTTCATACAAATGCTTTACTGAGAGCAGATTTTAAGTTATTATATAATTTTATAACAATCAGCAGTAAGGGCCCATATGAGGTTTGCATGCCCTGTTTGTTGCAACCCTAAACTTGAACAAGGTAGTTGATCTCACTACCCTCCTTTCTTTCTTTTACTCATTCCTTGATTAATTTATAATGTGCTTGATAAATTATGATTTATTATTATTATTAATAATAGATCTAACTTTAGTTGCAACATTGGGTGGTACCAATCACTCAAATGGCCCGGATAACGATTTTGGATTGTGGAAGGGGAACAATGTAGGAGATGTAGCAAAAGAGATGCTTCTTCACCATTTTCAGTTCCCTCAGCCCCAGACAATCTGGAAACGAAAATGGCGGACGAAGGCGGTAGGAAATCATGTACCGTGAAGTGGTTCAATGACACCAAGGGTTTCGGCTCCATAATTCCTGGGAGCAGATTTTAAGTTATTATATAATTTTGTAAAGTCAGTGGCAAGGGCCGGCACATGTTGTGGTTTGCAGCACCTGTATTGTCCAGGTGCTTCTCTCGCTTCTGGCCCCATGAACCTGATTTCTTCCAGCCACTTCTTCACCATTTTCAGTTGATCAGAAGCAAGTGCATGTGAGAAAGCAGCAAGTAGCCATTATATGATGATTCTCAGACAATCTCTCTAGAGCACCATGTGAGAAGCAAAGAGGGATTTGTCTTCAGCCGCTTCTTTTCCCTTTAAGTTAGTAGTTTTAAAGTTGTAATTTTATAGATCAATGTATTAATGGAATCATACCCCCTTTGGATTATGTGTATGTAATTGTGAGAAAGAAAAGAGAGATTTGTCTTCAGCCACTTCTTTTCCCTTTTATGTAATGAATTGATTTTTAATTTAATATAATGTATTTTCATCCGTTTCTGTTCATCTTCTCTCAATCCGGATGAAATCTTCTCCCTAAGGTTATAGTCTTCTACATATATATTAGGTTGTGTGACTAAATATTAGTGTATAGAGAATTGTATTCAACCAGAATGATTTTAATTCACTAGATAATGGGTTTAAATACATGGGAATATCCAATAGACTACGAACAGAAATAACAACTATAGTATATATAGTTCATCCTGAAGAACTCTAGTTTATCCGGTTCATCCTGAAGAACTGTAGTTCATCCTGTTCTATTACTGAATAATTACTCTTGATCCTGAAGAACTCTAGTTCATCCGGTTCTATTCTTCCTGTTCTTCCTGAGGAATTATAGTTCATATGGTTCTGTTCTTGTTAGTTCATACGGTTTTGTTCTTGTTCCAATTTATTGAAGAATTAAAATCTAGCCAGTTTATAAATCCTGTCATCCACTATTAGACAATCAAAAATTATAAATTGTAGCAAACAAGGCTTGAACCTTCATACGGTTCTGTTCTTGTTAGTTCATACGGTTTTGTTCTTGTTCCAATTTATTGAAGAATTAAAATCTAGCCAGTTTATAAATCCTGTCATCCACTATTAGACAATCAAAAATTATAAATTGTAGCAAACAAGGCTTGAACCTGGGTCAGTCAAAAGAAAGGAACTCACTACAAGATTAAGAAGAACCATTGAGACAGAAGTGTTAATTGGTTATATTTTAACCAGAACTTATTTAATTACTCCCATCACATAAGAAATAATTGATAAACAAAATTTGCGTTGCTAAAGGTAATAAATAGACACGGTAAAAATAGGATTTGCGTGGTAAAGGTAATAAATATACACGGTTATCTTGGCCTGACCTTTGCACTTCTTCCCACCATAGCTGGTAGCGTGACCTGTCTGCCTTTAAATTTCCACTTTTTCACCACCAAAATCTTTTGTACGAACGTATTTCCTGATCAACAAGAAAAAAAACTTCGATCGATCAATGGCTTCCTTTGGTAAACAATGGAAGATTAGGGGAGTTAATGAACCAGCACCCTACTACGGCAAGACTCCCCGTAAGTGTATATTCACTCAACAATGACTGTACGTTTTTATTTTTAGGGTTTTATGTTTTTTAGTTACTTACTATCTACTCTGCATTTGGGTTTTTTTACAGGTGGTCGGAGGTTCACCCTAAAGGTCCATCACTGTGGCGATTTCCACCGGAATGCCGCCGGCCAGGATGTGTGGAAGGGAAAGGTAGATTATGTCGACTATGTCGACATTCGCACATTTGATTGTCATGATCTGGATCAAATGGTGCAATACCTAAACCACACATCGATTGGGTATTTCCTCATTTACTGGAGGATCCCACCTCTGTCCATCAAATACGGGCTTGAGTACGCTGATTTCATCACTCCCGAAGTTGTAAGGGATATGAAACTTCATCTCCAGGGATCAGAGGGGGAGAGAGAGCTGGATGTGTTTTTAATCCGGAACATGGATTCCACCTACAGAACCTCCGAGTTGGGACCGAGATTGCCGCCTGGTCAAAAGCTGTTTCCTGATGACAGCAGCAGCAGCAGCAGCAGCTTCTTGGATGATGAAGACTATATGTCGGATGCTAGGTCTTAACTAGTTAGATAGATTTTTAAAAGGATCTGATGAAAATCTTTGTATAAATTAATCAATATATATATATATATATATATATATATATATGAAAGTTTTTGTAAGCTCTTCCTCATGTTTTGTTTTGGTTAACACCATTAATTATTAGTTTGATTTTATCTCAATCATTTAAGTTGATTTTATTCTAAATTTGATTGTTGCAAGTAGATTTTACAGTCAACTGATGTGATTTTATCCAATCTAGAAGTAAAATTTATCCTGTTTATAAATCATCTCATCCAATCATATCAAAATGCCAACATATACTAACATAACATATGAATATATACTTCATGTAAGATCACAGTTATGAGTAAAATGGAGTCTGCTATGATTCATTGAAAATGTGTATGTATTTATAATATAAGAAAACTGGTTAACCATCCTGAAGAACTTTAGAACTCTAGTTTATCCGGTTCATCCTTAAGAACTCTAGTTCATCTTCTCTCAATCCTCATGAACTCTTCTTCCTGAAGAATTGTAGTTCATCCGGTTTTCTCTTCTTCCAATTTACTAAAGAAGTAAAATTTATCCTGTTTATATATCATCTCATCCCACCATATCAAAATGCCAACATATACTACACTAACATAGCATATGAATATATCCTTCATGTAAGATCACAGTTAATTATGAGTGAAATGGAGGTCTGTTATGATTCATTGAAAATGTGTATGTTATTAATTATAGATGAAAAGTGTATGAATAAAATTGTAACAACTATCATGTTAACATACAAACTGGAACAACTTATGCAATTGTACACAAATACAGGGATCAACTCTTCTTCCAGCCAAGTTCATCCGGTTCCCATCTTGTTCTCCTCTTCAATAGCTTGTAACCGAAATTTGGCCTTGTTACATAGGAGACTTTCATGAAAGGTCCGTGTCATTATTCTGCTCTCAGTATCACCAATCCTGACAATATCTCGTATCTCATCTTCAGAAAGCCCATTTAGAGCATCCTGTAAGCTTCTAATTGTCTCACCTTCACTGGTGAAAATGTGATACATGTTTGTTTCTTTCTTATACTCCCAGTTGGTCACCCTTTTTCTCTTAATAAAAACCTGATGAAGCCTGTTACTTGTCATTATTAAATGGATTCGGTCTTTGTCATCCTGGCTCCATTCTGGATCTGGAACTGTACTATGCGTTGTGAATGACCCATCAGCTCTATAGACTACCAAATTTCCATCCTTATCAACTTCAAGTGTCGAAACAGGATTGTCAATGCTGCGTTGTGTGGCTTCGTCTACTTCCCCGTATAACTCATCCAAATACATCCTTATCCTCAGCATTAAGGATTCCTCTTGTGAACAAGCACCCTTCATATCACCACGTGACTGTCTAACATCACCCAACTCATGGTTAGTGAGGTTGTACATAGCTTCTTCAGCTGTAAACTTTAGTACCTCACATGAACTGGTTGTGAACATGTATACTTTCGCTTCATCATCATACCTCCAGGAGATGATTCTTCTCCTTTCAGCAGGGACATCTCTGTATTCATCCTCCTCATTGATCACTTTTCCTTTTCCATTCCTAGCCACTGACTTCATTCTCTTGGTGGGTGGTTTTTCTGGTGACTTGGGTGGAGATGAGGGTTTTCGGGGTTTGTTTAGGTGAGGATGTGGTACAATGGGTGTGAAGTTATCTGCTCTAAACTTTGGTGGAATAGGCTTTAATTTTACAGGTTTAGGATTTTTTTTCTGGTCTACTAGGTCTAGCAGCAGGGTTTCTTCTGGGTTGCTGTGAGGCTAGAGTTCTATTCAGACCAGAAAATGCACCTGGTAATGAGGGAGCAGTCGGTTGTGAGGCTGTGGTGGAGGGTTGAGATGATGAGAGATGAGGATCAGAGACAATGTCAAACATTTCCTTGATAATGTTGATCCTTGGCGGCTTTTTTTGCTGAGTAGTTTGCACAGGAGCTTTACTCTTCTTTTCTTTGAGGTAGCTGAGACCTTCAGGATGTAAGGAGTCAAACAGAGCATGCATACCTGGTGGCCTTTTCACACCAGTAACTCTTTCCTTTTCAATTTGGCTCTTCCTGATAGCATCATAGTCGTTTCTCAGCCTTGGCAATTTGCAAGAGTTGATTATTTTTGGGTCCCTCGCCAAGATTTCCTTGAAGTACCATTTATGAATCAGCAAGTCATCCTCCTCAGATAGAGTTTGATATCTAGTACCTTGCTTCTCTTGTTGATCATGTTCTAAAGAGCTATCAACAAATCTCTTTACATTCATCTCATTGGCTTGATCAGCTCTGATGACTAGGATCATGTACATCCATCTGATCAAGTCATCACCGTTCATTTCATCAACCCATGCATCAGTAAAGCATTCCTTGCTTCTGAGCATCACACTGAACTGACATAGGAAAATTTTGTTATCTTCATTTCTCTTCATCTGAATCATCCTATACTCATTACATAAGAGCTTTCTGTACATCTCAACTCTGTCTGAAAGACCTTTCTCTTCGGCTTTGGCAATTCTTTCTTCTATGTACAAATCAGATCTTCTCCTTGCTGCATTGATGAAGAACATTAGGTCTGCATTGTTGATGACATACTTATAAATACCTTCTTCTATGAGTAGTCGTTTCTGTTCTTCAAACTCTACAATTTCCTTTTGTTCTTGGAACTTCTTTCGTATCTCAGCATTCTCCTTTTCATACTGATCCAACAGAGCCTTTGTAACAGGGTCCATGTCTTCTCTCTGACCTCCTGTGCTCAGATTATCATCATCCTCCATGTCAGTGAAACCAGATATACTTCTCTCATCAAGAGAATCATCATCAGTAGGTTTTGGAGACTCATGAAGTGAAGTTGCAGCATTGGGACTGGCTTCCGAGATAACTTGCTCAGGAATTTCCTCAGCAGTGATTGGATTTAAAACAGGAATGATGGGCAGAGATGGAGCACTAGGCTTTAAAAGAGGAATGGTGGGCAGAGATGGAGCACTCCTAAACCAAGTGCAGTTAAGAGTATTCCTAGTCATCATTTTTCTCATGAAAGATAGAGCTTCAGGAGCTATATCCACATTTGTGGTTTGCAGATCACTCATCACGCTTGTGATAATCTGATTATCAGCAGTCACTTGCACCTGATGAAGTTGTTCAACTGGATCAACTAGTTCAACCTGATCAACATGGCCTTCTTCCTCCGGATGAAGTTGTTCAACCGGATCAACTAGTTCAACCTGATCAACATGGCCTTCTTCCTCCGGATGAAGTTGTTCAACCGGATCAACTAGTTCAACCTGATCAACATGGCCTTCTTCCTCCGGATGAAGTTGTTCAACCGGATCAACTAGTTCAACCTGATCAACATGGCCTTCTTCCTCCGGATGAAGTTGTTCAACCGGATCAACTTGTTCAACTTCATCAACATCTGAGGAAGACACCCTGTGCAAGATCCTATTTTGAATTAAAGCTAGTTTTGCATGTGAATTTCATTTCAACGTATGCATGGTTGACAACCTTACCTATCAGTGGCTTTCACAGATTGTCCTGCCTTCAACCGTTCAATTTCTTCTCCTTGAGCTCTCACAATTGCACGGAGAGCTGCCAATTCATTTTCAAGTTTTGTACATCGAACCGTCAATTCATGCTCAGCACCCATGGTTTCTTGGCACCTGGGATTCCTGTTCTCAATCAAAGGTTCTTGAATAGGTTCCCTGACAGAAACAGTTGCCGTGGATTGGGTCTTAATGATGTTGGCACTGTCCTCAGGGTCCAGTGGGACTTCATGAGTAGTGTAAGCCCTTCCACCTGACTTGCTTCATCACTACTGCAAGTCACCTTATCACCAGAATGTCGGTTGCATGATTGAACCAAGTCCAGCAGTATATTCCCTGCAATAAGGGTTGGGGAATCTACTTCACGTGGCCTAGGTGATATACCACCCTCATTCTGAGGTAGTCCTGTGGATGGTCTAAGTAAAGGAGACCTAGTCCTCTTCCTTCTGGGTGATTGTGGAGTCCGTGTGGTATTTTTGGGTGTGGTTTTTGATGTGGACATCCTCTTCCTTTTGGTGGGAATGGTGGGAATTTGTATATCAGTGGAAGAGGATGGTCGGTCTGGTGTGGGCTCAACACTTGTTGGTGTAACAATGTTGTCACCAGGAGCAGTTTGCTCAGGAGCAGTCCTGGCCTTAGGAATAGGGTGTGATGTGTCTTTACCAAGGAAAACAGTTTTGTTCACTTGCATGTTAGAAAATGTTTTACTTGTAAAAAATTTTAGTTCAAGATGTTGATCAGAGATTTGCAGATTTGGAAATTCACAATTGAGAATGTGTTGGATGAATCTGGGGTACATGTAAAAGATCCTGTTAGGTTTTAGATTTTCCATCATTCCATCAAATATCATTTTTGAAAAGTTAAAGTTGAGCCCATTTACCAATCCATGAAAAGCGGATGATTGAGGTGCAGCAAGTTCATCCCACGCAGTTTTCTTGTGAGACAGGCAGTGGAGAATGGTATGAGCAAGATATCGCCAAACATAGGGTAGTTGTCCCTTTTTGATGGTCCCACAAGTTAAGTCACCCCCATACCCAATTGCTTCGTACGTCTTCAAGTATAATTCAGACTTATAATCAGGATCACCTCCTGCATCATTGAATTTCATGTGCTTCCGGATCATTTCTTCAGTCAAACTAATCTCATTCCCATTGACTCTAGAGTCAATTTTACCAACCCCGTTGCTATCAACAGATTTTTTGGCTGAGTCCCAAAATTCAGCAATTCTCTGCTTGCATATTACAGGATTCACAGTTAAAGCAAAATGAGTGTTGGATTTCTCGAGGAAATCGTTCATTTCATCAAATAGCTTTGACTTATCAGACTTCTCGAAGTACGCTACAACATTGTGTTCGGCGAAGAACAGTTGAGTAGCCTTTGATGCAGCCTTTCGATTCAATTTGGGTGCCATTTGGTAGAAATTAGAGAGTAAGGTTTAGGTTTAAATCGCCAATTAGAAACCTCGAGAGAAAATAGAGGGTAACTGTTTTTCGAAAATGCAGTTTTACACTAACGGCAGTTCTTCTGGATCACAATGAACCCTAAGAGTTGAAACAGGGGAAGTTATTGGAGTTTGCCCATTTAGTTGAAGTTATTTAAGTTTAGAAATTTTAAAAGATTTGAAGTTTCATTACATTAATTGAATCCACATCAATTAGGTTTAGAAAAATATTATTAATTTATTTTAATTGAATCCACATCAATTAGGGTCGATTAAGACCGATGAGGACAAATGAAGATAAAGTAGGACCAATTAGGACCAACGAAGCCACGAGGCTCAAATAGGGTAAATTGGGGTCAATTTGGGTCAATGAGGATCAATTAGGGTCACTGATGAAGACCAGTTATAACTAATTAACGAGGGTCGATTTTGCTCAATGTCGACGCCTTATGAGGACCAAATATGACCAATTAGGGTCTATTAGGCCGAATGAGGGCCAAATTACGCTCAATGAGGACCAGTAGACTGAATTAAGGTCAACCATGGTCATTTATGACAAATGAGTATCAATGAGGGCTAGTGAACACTCAGTTAGGATGAATTAGGGCCAATGAAGGTCAATTATAGTCTATTCGGCTCGGTTAGGTTCAATGAAGATCACTTACGGTCAATTAGGCTCATTTAGGACCAATTATAATCAATTGGGGTCAATTGGGCCTAATTGACTCAAATTTGTTGTACTACAAAGTAAATGGTAAACGATAAGTCTAGTAGGTCCTTATTGAGGTTAACTGACACTAATTGGTCCTTATTGGTCCATTTTGTGCAAATTGCTCCTCATTAACCCGAATTGAGCCATATTGGTACTTATTCTGTCTAATTGGCCCTCATCGGTCCTAACTGGCCCTAATAAGTCATAATTCATCCTTATTGATCCTAATCGAGCATATTCGACCATCATTGGTCCTAATTGGTCCTCATTGACCCTAATTGAACCTAACTGGTCTTAATCGACCATCACTAACCCTGATTTACCCTTATTGGTGTCATTGGTCCTCATTTTAACTAATTGGCCCCAATTAGTCCTAATTGGTCATACTTGATTATCAATCCTCATTAGTCACTTCCTTCATGCTCCGTCCTTATCGGTCCTATGAGCATAATCGACCTTCTCATTGAACTGGTCCTAATTTGTATTCATTGACCATATTAATTGACCATAATTAACTGGTCTTCACTAAAGTATCTTAAATGACGCTAATTGTCAGTATTTAGTCCTCATTGAGTCTAGTTGGTCCTAATTGCTCCTAATTGCTCCTCACCATCCTAATTGGACGTCGTTTAATATTTTTGGAAACAAAATTATTATACATGAGAAATTCACAACATGGCGGTCTTTTGGTATTTTTGTTCTGAATTGCATAGTAATTTATCATTTTCATTTTTGAGTTGTGTTTTAGTAATGTATCCGTTTTTTGTAGTTGCGTTATCACGGCCACAAGGCACGTGTTATTAAAATCTTGTTTATTATATCTAAAAGAAAATAATAAAGTTAATATTTATTAAAACATAATTTTGTTAATTAGGCCTTTTAACTCTGATCGTCATCCAGATCTGCTTAAAGAATCACAGTTATGAATTTCATCTTCAAGAAGAACCCGCTGGAAGAGCCACGTGGAGACATTTAATTAATTAATTAATTATGTTTATGTTTAATTTTAGGTTTAATTATGTTTAATATACATATTGTTTATATTAATTTTGGGTTTTATTATCAGTTTGAACAATTCCCCCCTTTTAATTAAAATTTTTCACCAAAAAATTTGAATTTCCCACCATTAGTTCAAACTACACCCAAAATTTCGAACTAAATTTACTTATTATCGATTCATCAGATACTTTTCCCTCTCACTTTATCAGAAAATTTCCAGTTAAACGCCTCCAGCGAATAACCAGGTCTTCTTTCTCATCCATATCATTCACATCTTCCATGGAGCTTCAACAACGAATAGCTTCAACAGACAGCGCTAGCGATTCTTCAGAAGTGGGATGTGATTTGGGAGACCAATCAATCCAGAAAACGGTAATTGTCAAGTTATTCCGTTTCATTAATTACAATCTGTTTTCATAAAATTGTTTCTTTTGTTTATTATTGATACACGTTTAACTTGGGATCCCTGTATTTGTGTACAGTTACAGTTACAGATCGATAAAATTTCGTTTCATACAGAATTGATTAGGAAGGGGTATATATTGCAGATATCCTCTCCATTCATTTCAACCCATTCATTTTATGCTAAATTAGTTATTTACCTTCTTAAATGACTGGGGGAGCATGCTTAATTAGTTATTTTTATGCTAGGAATGTTGAGGTCAAGCATATGCACATGTTTGTAGATTCATGTTACTGGTGAACCTCCTTTCTTCTTTATGTACACTGCTAGAAATGGTGAACTGTTTGTTTAATTATATCCACTGAAGACATGATGTGTTCTGCTCTTCCCTTTGGATGTCTTTAATTTGTGTATAACATATCAAATAATTAGTCAATAGGGTCTTTATGTGATGTATTAATAATTAAGAACTAATTTACGTTACTCTGGTCATTACTAGCTAGGAAATGATCCTAGAGGACATATATAGGAATGTTTCCAACATTTTTTGTAGGTTCATGTTAGAGGGGTACAAAATAAAGAAATTGTAGTTTAAATCCCCTGTAGAAGAATAGAAGAATGTTGATGTCATGCATCTGCTACTTTGCTAGAAATGGTGAACTGTTTGTTTATATCCACTGAAGACATGATGTGTTCCACTCTTCCCTTTAGATGTCTTTAATTTGTGTATAACATATCAAATAATTAATCAATAGGGTCTTTATGTGATATATTAATAATTAAGAACTAACTAAGAGATAATGAATCAATAGGGTCTGCATGCTTTCCTATTTATGTACTTTGTTAAAAAGCATCTAACTACATTCTGTTAATTGTACAAAATTCAAGGATCGATCCAACAACACTGATGGTCAATTGGAAAAACTTGAGTTCGAACTTAAAGAGGAGAGACTTCTTAGGGATGAAAAAAATGAACAAATTAAGGCCCTCTTCTTGAAGATTCAAGAATCGGAGAAAAAACTTGATCTACTTATAGCTCATCTATCTGCAATTGGACCACCGTTACCACACAAACTTAATGCTCCGGCATCTACAGAGGTGAATTCTTTACATCACAACTTAATCATACTATTTTCAAGTACCTTATAATCACATACATTCTTGTTCATGAAGAACACAATCCGGATGAACTCTTGTTCCTGAAGAACACAAATAGATGCAAGTTCCTGGTACATAAGAATATATACTTCATGTAAGAACAAAGTTATGAGTTAAATGGGGCCCTGCTATGATTCATTGAAAATGTATGTTAATATGAAAAAATAGAGTATATACATAATCTGTATGAATAAAACTGGAACAACTTATGTTAGATTCAAAAAACAGAATAAATACTTTCATGATAGGTCTGCGTCATTATTCTGCTCTAACTTTTTACCAATTCAAAAACATTGTTCTAGGAAAGTTCTAAGGAGATTTTTGTTGGATCTAGCCACAGCACTAATCATGCTACATACACACAACGGTTAGTATTTGTCAAACTCATTATAGGTTTGATTGCTCATTTACATAAAGTAATTAATTGAACTGTAGGGCGTGAAATCGGTGGTCGATCAACCTCGTCTGAAGGGGTTGAAAAGAAAAAGGTAAATATTTTCCAGTCAAGTTTCATTTCGTTCTATAGTTTCACAGTAATCTGTTTGGTAATGTCATGTAGTCCCATTTTAAATGTTATTTGGTACCTCAAACACTTGGGCCAGCTAGGGATTGTTGGAACAAATGGTGAGATGTGTAGCAAACAAAGTTCAACTGACTTTGAAGTTGATCTGGAACTTAATGTGATCTTCATCCAGATGTTTTAAGTTCATCTGGATATCTAATGTTCATCTGGAAATCAATTGAACTGTAGGACCTGATGACCCATACTACTTGCAATAAAATGGCACTCCTCAGTCCATATCTATCATGGTGGTAAGTATTTCAAAATTGCTATATATATTATGATCAATTTCCATAACCTAATTATCAATTATATGTTTTGGTATAGGAAGGAATACAATAAAAAATGGTCCTAATTAAGCTCAAATCTGGACAGTTGAAGATGAAGACCACGTACGCGGTAGTGTAGTTGACTTGTAATTGAATTAGATTGAGAATAATGCTTGTATGCAGTGTAATTTTCTTTAATTTTTTATTTGTATTTCATTTGTATTGACTTGTAATTGAATTTTATTTGATTTGTAATTAATATTTTGTAATAGCTTTTAAATTGGCCACGCGTATAGCAAGGACCCATCTGATTTCAACAACCTTTTGGTTACTTTTTCTTCTTCCCAAATATATGTGGCTAAAACACAAATATACGTGACCATATAATACCAAAGGTCACGCTTTTTATATTTTAATGTGGCCGTTGCCACCCTTTGGCCACGCTTATTGGGACAAAATTTATGATTTCTGCAACCCATTTGGCCACGTTTTTTTTATAACATTTGTGGCTAAAACACAAATATACTTGACCATATAATACCAAAGGCCACGTTTTTGATATTTTAACGTGGCCGTTGCCAACCTTTGGCCACGCGTACTGTGACAAAATGTATGATTTCAGCAACCCTTTGGCCACGTATTTTTATAATGTATGTGGCTAAAACACGAATATACGTGACCATAAAATACCAAAGGCCACGTTAACCAAACACATGTGGCCGTTGGGACCCTTTGGCCACGCTTTTCTGAAGAATTGTTTGATTACAACAACAAATATTGGTACCCTATAGCCACGGTTATAGGTGGCTTCAGCCACTGATATTGTAACGTGGCCGTAGGGTATATATGGTCACGGCACCTATGGTGTCGGTTGGAATGGAAAAAAAAACGTGACCAAACACCTTTTGTCACGGTTTTTTTCCGTGGCCAAAGGTGAATTTTGACGTAGTGAGATATCAACAAACTCCCCTCGTCGTGTGCAGTATCTCTACTCTTTTACATCATCAAATCTGTATCTTCAACCAAGCTCCCCCTCAAGTGTAGAATTTGTTCGTCCGATGAAATGAATCTTCGAACATACTCCTCCTCAACTTGATCGTAGCTTGATCTTGAATGCTTGACAATGACTTGTGTATCTCTGGTCTTTATCAACAGCTTCAGAAGACTTGAAGTTGTGATCACTTGCACCTTAGCATCCTGCATCAATATTTAAATAATTTTGGCGCAATATGTCTCTTCGAGACTCCAAGATATGACTTTTAAAAATTTGATTTTGTATCACGTGTTGATCAGATCGAAAATAAAGCAAAAACAAAATCTTTTTGACTTTTAGAAAGTTTATATCAAAACAAACTTAAATTTTTTTTTTGATTTTTCAAAGTTTATGCTAAAACACACCGAAAATCTTTTTGTTCTTTCCTAAAATGAGATGAAATCACAATACAGAATCAAACACTATTTTTGGTATGAGAAATATCACTATATGGGATCATATTGATCATAACGCACTGAACTACACTTCAATTTCAATTAATTGGAACACATAAGTCATGCTGATTGCTGGTATAATTTGTCCATCTTAAACTCAGGCAGAATCATACTCATAACATCTAGATATGTTAAGATACTGATTAGATTTGCTTTGACTAGTGTACCCCACACTATCAGACATACTCAGACATTTTATGTTTTTCTTTCTTTTTCCTTTTGTGTGATAGCACTTGTGATTTTTCACAATGCATAACGACTTTCATGCTGTAGTCAACTGTGTTCCATGCAAAAAGAAATAAGAATGTTAAATCGTCTACCTTAAGGTTGATCTTTCGATACGCAGATAAGGCCTCCGATTTAACCAAAAAGAAAATAAAACAAGTTGAAGTTGTATAACTCAACAACAATAGGTCAGTACTCCCATACACGCAAAGAAAGTCCGATGAGTTATACGAAACACCAAAGAAAATAAAGCAGAACGTCAAATGAACAACGATCAGGTCGATCTTTCGATACGTAGAGAAAGTCCGATCGTTTGACAAAATAAAGAAAATCAAACAAGTTTAAATCTTTGCAAAAAGAACACATGTATACACAGTGACTTCTCAGTTTGAATTTCACACTTATTTTTCTTTTTGTGTCATGAAATATGCATCAAGATGTTATCCACATGGTCAAGCATTAGTATTTTAGTGTATATCACATCTGAATACTTTCTGATTTGCCGAGCTTACCAAGCATATCAAACAATGATCTTATGGCCCTTTCATCTACTCTATCCATGAGTCAGATACGTAAGCCAATGTACCATCATTTCCCAATGATCAATTTCTCACAATTTTATATTGTGCATGTATTCACCTTCCTTCGTTGTTAATTTGGCATGTATTCACCTTCTTCCCATTACATGCTTTTTCTCAATTACTCTCCCTTATATGCAATTCTCCCCCTTAAAATGAAAACACTGTTTTTGGTTTTTCATTTTACACAAACACAAGACTCTATTTTTTGCTTTTTGAGAAAAACTTGTAAACAAGAAAATTGATCAAGCAACACGGATAGTTTTTAGTTATAAAATTCAGAAAATTCGTAGAGTTAGAAAATTTAATCATGAAATTTAAATGATGCAGAATACTCCTCCATCGACAACTTTGCAATCATCAATAGGTTTTCTAGAAGTACCTGCACACTGGTCAAACTGATTAGTTCATAAATGACCTGAAGCGGATTGCTTTTGGTCGACCAGTGTCCTGGTTTTGCTTAGAAACCACCTTAGGTTTCCATTGTTGTTGTTTTGGTTTTTAGTTGTAAAATTCAGAAAATTCGTAGACTTAGAAAATTTAATCATGAAATTTAAATGATGCAGAATACTCCTCCATCGACAACTTTGCAATCATCAATAGGTTTTCTAGAAGTACCTGCACACTGGTCAAACTGATTAGTTCATAAATGACCTGAAGCGGATTGCTTCTGGTCGAACAGTGTCCTGGTTTTGCTTAGAAACCACCTTAGGTTTCCATTGTTGTTGTTTTGGTAAGACAGTTTGTGATGAACTTATCACAGGTGACTGTGATGATAAACCTACACTTTGAACCTTTGAGAACATTGGAACAAAACGTTTTTGTTCATGAAAGAATGTAGGTTCAACTTCATCAAAAACTCTGCCTTGTTCATCAAAGAACATTTGTTTGGCAGGTTTACCAAAAAACGGTTTCTTATGAAACCGTTGTGGTGACTCAACAGGTAGTGGACAATCCTTTGCCATATGTCCTGTTCGGCGGCAAACATAATAGATTCGTTTTGTTTTATCCCACTTGTGATGTACCTGCGGAGAATTACACATAGGAATATCTCGAACATGATCAGAATGAGAATCATATAACGGATTTCTGTGATCATGGACCCATTTAGATGTTGGGCTTCGAGATTGAGAACTTTTAGAAGAAACTTGAGCTTTCACAAAAGGTTCTTTGATCTGAGCAGGGGGTGAGACAGTTTTATCAAACATCTTCTCAAAATTAGCATCATTAGCTAAGAAACTTGTGAAAACTTGAGAGTTTGAAACATTGTTGAGCAAACGATTTGCATCGATTACTTGAATTTTGTGATCAAAAATCTTATGTTGTGCTTCAGCCAACTCTTTTTCCGTAGCTATCAAACGCTTAGCAACTTTATGAGTTTCAAACTTTTGCATTCGAAGATTTTCCAATCCTTCAAACAACTCTTTCTTTAGTTTAGCTTCATTTCGCCTTTGAATCTCCAAATTTGCTGTTTGAACTTTATTCACACTAACCAACTCCCGCTTCTCATCCAACAACTTTTCCATGTCAACTTGATATGTTTCAATCTTGCTAGCAGATTCTTCAACATTCTGTGTAAGAAAATCAAGTTTGATTTTGGACTTTTCAAACAAATTCTTGAAGTCAGTAGCGACATCTTCAGCATTAAACTTCCATTTCTTTATTTGGTTGAACAAATCCTCCTTCTGTTCTTCTAAGATGTCAATTCTATCAGCAAGCATCTGTTCATTTTCTTTGACGGAATAAAGATTTGCGTTAAGCATACTCACTTCTTTTAACAAAGATTCATTTTTCAACATCAACTCCTTCTCATTGGTTTTAGACACTTCTAATTCTTCCTTTACTGCCTTGAATTCCTCAGAATACTTTTGAATTTCATGCAATAATGAAGTATTTTCTTTCATCAGACTTTTCAAGTTTTCAGCAGATTCATAAGAACTTGGATTTGAACTAGTATCGGAACTAGTATCTGAATAGGAATCATCAGATTGAACATGAGCGACAATCAAAGCTGATGAATCATAACCAAACCTTTGACCCCAATAATAAACAACATCCTGCTGTACTGTTAAAGTTGTTGCCTTGTCTGTGTTACTGGAAGATGGCTGAGTAAAACAAGGTTTGCTTGATAAAGGAAAACCAGACTTGCTAAGATTTTCTTGTTGACATTCTTTGGCAAAATGCCCAAGCTTTGAACACTTGTAGCACTTCAATTTTGATTTATCAAAACCCAATTTCTCACCAGAAATATTTCTTCCATGTTTCTTGAAAAATCTCTTCGATCGTTGGCATAACATAGCATATTGCCAAGATATATCTAATTCAGTTAGTTGATCATCATCAAGTGCATCAAGATCATCGCCGGTTAACTTTGCATCGGCAACATTCTTGATAATCAACCCAAAGGATGATGAAATCAATGCAGAAATCATTTTGGCACAATCATCTGTTGATTCAACAGAAAACGCATTCTGACTTGATGAATTTGGAATTGTAAAACTACAACCCCGTGAAGAATTGTTATCAGAATTCCCTGAACTTCCTGACAAGAAAGCAACACTTGGTGCAGAATTCAAATTTGGCTTAGCTTTGGCATTCATGCTTGCACTATTCTCACCATGATACAGTTCATATTCTACAAAGTAGCAGTTGACTTCTTTGAGTTTAACATTTCCATTTCCCGAGCATGAAGTTTTCCAGTAAGCTCACGAAATGTCATTGTAGAATAATCCTTATCATGAGTGAGTAGCAAAACATAGTTTTCCCATTTTTCAGGCAAAGCTTCCAAAATCTTTTGTTTTAAATCAGCATCGGTTTTCTCAATCCCAACCACCTTTAATTCACTAATCAAGTGTGACAGCCTTGAAACAAGAGCAGTAATGTTTTCATTGTCATAATTCTGAAAATTATCAAACTCTTTGTTTAAAACTTTCTTCCGACTCTTCTTGTAGTCATCATTACCTTCACACCTCGCTGATATAGAATCCCACAATTGCTTAGATTTCTTGCAAGTGCTAAATTGATGAAGCAACTCAGTGGGTAATGCCATTGTAAGATAACCGTATGCTTTTTGTTCAAGCTCGTATGATTTTCTTTCAGCAAGATCAAATGTATGAACTTCTTTGAAATCTCCCGCATCTGTTGGATGTTGATAAAGCTTCTTAAGCGGAATCCACAAATCAATATCATTTGTACTTATGTAAGAAGAAAATCGTTTCTTCCAATTTTGATAATCTTCTAGCTTCAATAATTTGGGAACTTTCTGACTTGTTCCGATTTCATTGTCAAAATTTAGCATAGTTTGCATCGCATTCTGCATCGTCGCAAATGCTTGAAATTCCGACATCGTTTTAAAAAAATAGAATTCTGATCGGCCAAACTTGCTCCGAACTTAACACTGTGCTCCGAACTTCCACCGAACTCTGTCCGAACCTAAATCAAAAAAGCCGAACTTAGAAACTCCGATCTATCACCTAACGAACTCCGAACCTTGACCGAACTTAGATCAACTCCGAACTTTGACCGAGAAAGACCGAACTCTCACCGAAGACTCACCGAACTAGGTCCGAACTTCAAGTTCGGAGCAGTTACTCCGAACCTGATCAGAAAACTCCGAACATCGAACTCATTTTTCAAAAACTTGCGAAAACAAACTGTTTTTTATGAAACTCGTTACTGAGGATCAAAAAAACCGATATGAAGTGATTTAGGAACAAATTTGACACGAAATGCACGACAAAAATGATCGAAATCACGTAAACCGACTCGAGAATATTTCAAAAATGTTAAAAAAATCCGAAAATAGTAACCACAGATCAGTAGAGAGAACCAGAAAGCTCTGATACCACTTGAAAATGCGTAAGCATCGGATCGTCTACTCGATCTAGCTAATCGGACATCGAAACGTAATTAACCGATTGTTTTATTGATCAACGAAGAACAATTACAATCAGTAAACACTTAGAAACAGACTCAGAGAAACACACTTAGAAACACACACTTAACAGTAATCTCACACGCTCAGCCCTGACTATTACAAAGATCAAACACCTATTTATACCCAGCTGGCCGATCCCTGTCCGAACCCCAGGTTCGGCCAGTCCGAACTTCAGGTTCGGACCAGGCTCGGCCAAGCAACATTTAGCATGATCTTGTACATAGCTTGATACTTCACACGACGCACATTACAGGTATCAGCAAGGTCCTTATGTCTATGTAAGAAAATTCGGCTGACCACACAAGTGCGGGCTGAAAGTATTTAGTTGGGAACGAGGGTTGGTAATATTTTGTCACTTCACGGAATTCGAAAGGTAGGTGTTTGTGAACTTGGCTCTGGTTACGCCGGACGTGCATGCGCGAGAGCGGTGCGCGGAAGAAACGGATCTTAGTCCCTTAAAAAGATCATTTATGTGTTTTATACGTCTCTTTTTTACCCAATCTATTCATCTATGTGTTTTATATATTAGAAGTGTACAATAGTGTTATTTCATCATTGTGTTTTTTTGGAACTTATCATTTTAGAAAAAAAAAAACATTTTAAGTCCTTGTGTTATATGTATTAATTAGTGTGTTTTAAATCATTTTGTGTAATTCTATCATTGTTTTTTTTTATGTATTTGATAAATTATTTGTTATTTTATCATTATGTTTTACATGTTATAATTACAAAATATTGTCTTTCTCGATTATGTTTTTTAGAACTAATCATTTTAGAAAATCACAAGGGTCTTTAATTAAACACAATGACGCACTAAAAAACATAATGAAATAAAATACATAATATTTTTTTTTTCATTTTATATGTAACGATATTATAATCATTTTAAAAATTAAAATGTTCATTTTTATGACGTAATTCAAAAATATAATATCATCTCTAGAAGTTATAGACTATTAAAAGAGTGGGGGAATTTAATAAAAGTCAATAAAAATACCCATGACTAAAAATTCCCTCTTGCAATTTTTTTCCTCCTATAATTTAATACCAACCATTAATTAGAGGTTAATAAAAAAAATTCTACACCTATTTTTTTTTCTCATTCTTAGATTTTTAAAAATGTTTTAGCATAACTCAACCAATGAATAACGTATTATATATATATATATATATATATATATATATATATATATATATATATATATATAGGGAGATGATCATTTGAGAACCAATTGGGTTTGACAACTAAAAAAAACCAATTTGAGCCATAAGTTTATTTACATGTATTCCCCCTCCCATGAATTGTAGTGGTCCCCCCTGAAATTTGTGGTTGAGATTTAGTTCTCAAAAGTTCTCAAAACAAAAAGTTCTTATTTGAACCTAACCCTATATATATATATATATATATATATATATATATATATATATATATATATATATATGTGTGTGTGTATATATATATAGAGTGAGGTTATAATGAGAAGTTAGGTGAAAATAAGGACATCTGGTATACCCATGTGATGTTATATGTTAAAGGGTGCCACGTCAGCGATGACTGGATTGTTAACACTATATAACACTATATATACATGACATGATATGGTGTGTGATGTTAAACATAAAAAAAAAGTCAACAAAATACATGGATTGTTTTGATTGGAGTAAACCCCAACCATCTTCCCTTTCATATATATATATAGGGAGATGATCATTTGAGAACCAATTGGGTTTGAAAACTAAAAAGAACCAATTTGAGCCATAAGTTTATTTACATGTATCCCCCTCCCATGAATTGTAGTGGTCCCCCTGAAATTTGTGGTTGAGATTTAGTTCTCAAAAGTTCTCAAAACAAAAAGTTCTCATTTGAACCTAACCCTATATATATATATATATATATATATATATATATATATATATATATATATATATATATATATTTAGGGTAAGGTTCATGTGAAAACAACTTTTATTGCGAAAACACGAAAACAAATATTAAAACCTCTATAACTTTTTCATACGTTAATATTTTTATAAAAAATTTGCACCAAAATCCTAAAAATTATGTTATCTTTAGTTATGGGAAAAAATTAAAAAAATAATCAAATTTTTTTAAAAATTATTATTGCACAGGTGCAATAATTTTTATTATTATTATTATTGCACATATGCAATAATATTAAAACCTTTATAACTTTTTTCATATGTTAAAATTTTTTATAAAAAATTGCACCATAAATCTTATAATTCTGTTATCTTTAATTCTGGAGAAAATTAACAAAAAATTCAACGTTTTTTTTTATTATTGCACATGTGCAATAAAAATTTATTATTGCACATGTGCAATAATATTAAAACCTTTATAATTTTTTCATACGTTAATATTTTTGATAAAAAATTATACCATAGATCTTATAATTCTGTTATCTTTAATTTTGGAAAAAATTAAAAAAAAATTAACGTTTTTTTTGTTAATATTGCACATGTGTAATATAATTAATACGTATTATTGCACATGTGCAATAATAAAAAAAATCACAAAATTTTATATGTTTAATTTTTTTCCCCAGAATTAAAGGTGACATAATTTTAAGACTTTTGGTGCAAATTTTTTTAAAAAATATTATCGTATGAGGAAGTTATAGAGGTTTTAATATTTGTTTTCTTGTTTTCGCAATAACATCTTGTTTTTATTTGATCCTTCCCCTATATATATATATATATATATATATATATATAGAGAGAGAGAGAGAGAGAGAGAGAGAGAGAGTGAGGTTATAATGAGAAGTTAGGTGAAAATAAGGACATGTGGTATACCCATGTGATGTTATATGTTAAAGGGTGCCACGTCAGCGATGACTGGATTGTTAACACTATATAACACTATATATACATGGCATGATATGGTGTGTGATGTTAAACATAAAAATAAAAAGTCAAAAAAATACATGGATTGTTTTGATTGGAGAAAACCCCAACCATCTTCCCTTTCACCCCCCTTCCACGGCGTTATATATTTGGCGCCACCAAGCTGCTGCCATCTTCACGCCAACATCACGCCATGTTGGAAATGGGTTTGGCGCCGCCAAGCAAGTGCCACATCAATCTTGGCGCCACTTAAAGGGGAGTATACCGGGTGCCCTAAGAAGGATAAGAAGTTTTCTCATCCGTTAGATTTAATGATCAATGGCCCAGATTTAATCCCTTAATTAAAACTCAAAAATAAATGGTCAGGTACACGGAGGGGCAATTTGGTCAAATTGCCCCTTTTTCTCTTCCCCCCAATTATTAAAACCTTCATAACTTTTTCATACGATATTATTTTTTTATAAAAATTACACCATAAAAAAAGCGTTTTTTTATCTTTAAAACCATACCATATTGCTATATAAAAAATAAAATAAAAAAATTATGTCAATGACGTGAACATATGACACAACGACCTGAAAATATGACACAATTGACATGAACATATAACACAATGACACAATGACCTGAACATATGACACAATGACACAATGACACAATGATCTGAACAATGTTCAGGTCATTGTGTCATATGTTCAAGTTGTGTTATTGTGTCATATGTCCAGGTCGTTGTGTTATATGTTCAGCTCATTCACAATTTTTTATATATATATATAACAATATTGTATGGGTTTTAAAGATAAAAAAACGCTTGTTTTTATGGTGAAATTTTTATAAAAAAATAGTATCGTATGTAAAAGTTATAAACGTTTTAATAATTGGGGGGAAAGTGAAAAATATGCATGTTTCCAGATTTGTCTTTCTTCTTATCCTTCTTATTTTGCATAAACTTCTTATGTGAATTTCTCTATATATATAATAAGTTTATTTATACAATGTTTATTAAAGACTGTAAATTAAATGAAGAATATATAAAATTCAAAGGGGACAATTACAAAAAGCACCCATATTATTATATAGATAACTACATAAGACGGGCAAAAAGTGTAGATGGTTGCGGTGAGTGACAAAATACGGGTGTGATTAACAATTCAATCCCCATCAGCATGGCCAATAGGAGATGATGAATTGCCGGTTCGGATATACACAACATATTCGAATATTCTAATTAAACATGACATAGATATTTTAATATTAAACTGAAATTACCCACTTGATTCATCCTAATCTTTTGCGGCAACTGGACTAGGTGTCTTGTCTTTTATAATTATTGTTGTTTGTATAATTTAACTAAAATATTAGACCAAATAAATAAATATTATAAAGTTTTGTGTTAACTCATGGATTGATGAATAGAAAAGTTCAATACAAAACAACGTTAATCATATCAATAGTTTAGTATTTCCTAAAATCTTAATTTCTATGAACATTTTATATAACCTGTGTAAATGAGCGTGATGATAGCTTATGTTTTTCGTTTATAGAACTAATAATTATATAGCAATCATCCATTCAAATATATACCAACAAAACTCAAAATTGTTTCTACCCATCTTGCTTCACATATTTTAATTCCCGGAAGCTACTGAATACACCCTTAAACCCACAAAAGTTAGATATCTTCTTTCTTCTTGTTGCTAATATATACCTAGAGAACTAAGTCGAAATATGGTTTCTATGACTCTTAACCTCTAATTTATACCTTCCAAATTGATTCCCGCTTGCAGCTTTCACCGGTGAATCTCCTTTTCGATCCTTTAGCTTTTTGGTTCCTTGTGATGACCGATGTGTTGCAAAACAAATAGGTTTCTTTTTACGGATTTGTATAGTTTTGAGTCATTTTAGTGTGTTCTTATACTTTTGAATATTTGAGTATTAATTTTAGTTTTTAAGTGTTTTTGTAGTTGTTGGATTTGATTATGAGGCTTGACGAGAGTTGGAGAATAATTGAAGATAAAAAAGAACAAGAATGCTAAAAAGGCGGATCAGGCGTATAGCCTAGGCGTATAGCCTAGATGAGGTGTAGGTACAAGCGATACGCTTGGACCTCAAGTTTGCTAAAAAAAAGTCAATTCTGCGTTGACCGACTATTTTGGATTAGGCATGACGCCTGGAGCATCCATTTGGTCCAAGCGATACGCTTTGAGCTGTTTTCCCGTAAAACCCCTAATTTTGGCTATAAATTCAATTGCGTGGGTTATTTCGAGGAGACTTCTTTCCAGTCGTCAAGTAGAGGACCTGTGGACGATTTTGAAGCTCTGTAATGGACTGGGAGCAAGTGGGAACAACCAAGATCAAGCATTCGACACAAATTATGTGCTCGGTTTTGTCTTTCTTCTTGTTTTCTAGTTAATTGCTTGTTTAGTCCAGCCATGTTTTCTCGTTATTTGTTTTCTGGGCAAAACCATGATTGTTGGCTAAACACTTATGTGCCACCTAGACCTTCATGATGACTATTTAGTGTTTTTGACTTGTTTTGGTTTTGTGACAATTTTTTTATGCATGACACTTTAGTAAAGTATCTTTCTTTTACTATTTTGATGCTTGTGCGTACTTAGATTGCGTATATGATTGTTATATATTTCTTACAATATCTACAAATGTCTTTCGGTTTGGATGTTGTAACCGATTGCTTGCCTTAGGGTTAGTGGTTTGGGAGACGTCCAATTCCATAGAAATAGTTGAGAATTGTATGCTTCGTTCTTGTATTCTGCTTCACTTAGAAATTCGAGAGGTGATAAGTGTGTCGGGTAGTCGGGTTGGTTAAAGGTCTTAGGTAAAATTGTCTCAAGAGAGAGGTTTCATAGGGTTTTTAGTTAATCTGTTATTCGTGTCAGATTATAGGTAAATTAAATGTAACTCCTTTTATCTTAGGTATACTTAGGGTGATTCAATTGGAAAGGACCGAGAGGAGAACCAATTGTTCGGGTACTAGAGTTGTTGTTAGGAAGGACCGAGAGAAGAACTAACCAAGTGGTGCATATATCGATCTTTAAGAACCATTATTACATCACACCCGGGGATTGTTTTGGGGTTAAGTAGGGGTTTTTAGAGGTTGTGTTTAAGGTCCTGGTTGCCATCATATTGGTCTTCTATTTCAACTTATCCGAGCTAGGTACCTAAAACATACTCATAAATTTGTGTCAACTAGAAAGTTGAGTGAGTTCACAAAGTTAGTAAAAGTAATCGTCGTACGAAAATAAGTTTTGTTTAGGTTTGCCAAAAAGCATTAGTTTTACCCAAAAAGAGTATTTAGGTTTAGTAAAAAGTATGAAAGTTGTTATGTTGGCCAAAAAGTATAGTATTACCATACATGGTACAAAATATAAGTTTTGTCGTACATCGTCACAATAAAATTCAATTAGATGGCTCGTCCACTATGGGATGCTATGGTTTCAAAATGAATATAGTTCCGCAATCAACCATTCTCTACCCGTCGTGGTCATACCCGATAGTTACGTGCACAAGACCACTTGCCAATAGAGACTTCCCGTATAATAATTAAATAAGTGAACCCAACCATGGGGTTTCAATGTGCCAAATGCCAAAATACCGTTCCTTGTGAGTGTGTCCCGAAAATAGCATGGGCACAAGGATGTGGGGTCATTATTCCCAAATAGCGCTACCCATTTTACCCACACTCATATACCAAGGACTAAGATTGTGTACATGTGGGACTAGTAGGGGTAAGTATCAGTAGTCCGAACATATGAGCAACGAGCATTCAAATATAATCAAGTACGACATGTAGATAAAGAAAGTACAATAACTAAAATAAGTATATGTTTGAAGTAAAGAGAGTATGTATCATCCCAAAATAGTAAAAGAAAAAAAGGGGAATTAATAGTGAAGACTCACATAAGCACTTGCATGTGAGAACCTGGAAAATTTAATCCGTTGCTTGTGAGTAGCAACACACTTTTGATTCATGTTTTGTTCAAAATCTTTGCAATAAGGTTGCGGCGTTTTATTTGCGATTCACAAACTCTCTGCAACGTGGTTGCGAGCTTGCGAGCTTAATTTTCGGGATGAAAATTCTTTAACGAGGGAAGGATGTGGCATTCTGGCCCTTCGGGTGGGACCCAAGCCTTAGAAACGGATAAAAACTGATAAAACCGACAAACTGGGAGTCGCTTATATAGGCATAGTATGTCCATTAAGGTATTAGAGGTGTCTAGTAGCCTTAAAACACTTCACAAACATCACACACAAGTCGGAGTCTCGAACATTGGTGAAAACCTGAAAGCTGCTATGTAAAGTGATACGTGAATTTAATTGTATGATCGTAAATTATTATGTGGCAAGTTGAAACTTTTTTTTTATTGGATTTGATGTTATAAAAATGATGGTGAATTGAAAATGGGAGAAAACCTTGAAAACCGTGACAAAAAAGCAAAAAAACAGACAAAACGGGATGCGGTCAACAAAAGTCAATAGGGCTGCCAGATTGGGAGCTCTAGGCATATCGCCTAGAGCAACCCAAGGCTCCAAGCGATACGCCTGGAACCTATTTTCCAGCAAAAACCTAATTTTCCCTATTTAAGCAACATTAGCCATCACCATTCATTCTCATAAGCTCCCTATGAATTCTCTGCATTTTTCACGTCTCATATCATCTTCATACTCATTCATCATCAAGATTTGAGCTTCATTGCAAGTTTCAAGCCCCGATTTCATCCCTTATCATCCTATATCATTTGGTATGTGATTTCTTATGTTTTTTTGAGTTTAAGTTGTCAAGATCCAAGCTTTTTAATGGATCTAGGTCTGATCTATGTTTGTTTGATGATATCTAGTATAGATCTAGTGATTGTGATAGAATAGATTGCATCTTTTGATAAAAAATGTGTCTTTCATGCATGATATGGTGATATAAGCTAGATCTAGGATTTTTCATGGAAAATCATGCATGAATATGGTTAAAGATTGATGATTTGTGCTAGATCTATGTTGTAATGACTTGATTATGATGGATCTAGGGTTGATGTGTGATAAACTTGTTAACTTTGCGTGAGATCTATGATGAAAACAAGATTTTGGTTGCCATGCATGCAAGATCTTGAATAAAGGCACATGCTTGGTGTTAGATCTACTATGTGGGTGTGTAATCTAGGTTATTGGAAGCATGATGATGTATAAAGTTGTGAACTTGATGATCAATTGCATATAGATTATTTTATAAAAATTATTTACGTGAAAATATGATGAAAATGGCCTAGTAGGGAAAGATAACTTTCATGCATGTGGTTAGGAATCTATGACATAGTTATAAATGTGTCAAATGATGATCTATGTAATTTGTATGAGATAATAATGTTGTGTAAACATGGAATTAGCCTACATGTGATAAATATATATTTGTCGGTAACTAAATAAATTGGGAAAATGCATGATTATGAGCATGAGGTTACTTGGCTACGTGTTTGCATGTCATAAGTCGAATTGATTATGAATTATACGAGTATACAAGTCCTAAGTCTCCTACCTCGGTGGGAATGACAAGACTTTGTACGATCGCCCCGTCGATCGTACATTGTATACGCGGGATAATGTCGTAAGTCATCGTGACACATATGTTTATCATAGTACAATGTGTGGTATATGTGATACGTGTTAGGTTATGTATAGAAAACCTAAATCTAATCACCAATGTGTATTCGAGACCACTTGTCTATTGTCCGCGCGTTGTCGGGATAGTTGGTTAAACTTAGTCAACACTCACACGATTGCGGGTCACAGGTGGAGTCTAGGAGGGATTCTGTCACACCCCCAATTTAACCACTAACGAAGTTTATACCGTTAAGGGGTGCGAGCAAACCAGGACCACAACCATTAGTTACAATTACTAAACGAATCAGAGTAAAGTCCAAAACATTCATTTCAAAAACAGTTTCAAAAGTTACGTAGCGGAATAAAGGCATAATTATCTTAGCACTAACCACGTGCTTTACAAATCTTTGTTTCAAATTCAAATTCCCAAATTTAGTTTAATAAAAGTAAATATCTTCTTGTGCCATGCCAACCTCCAGTGGATACTCTTCAACGATCTGCAAAAGTGAAAACCACACAAGTGTCAACCTAACGGTTGGTGAGTTCACAGTGGGCATGTCATGCATTGGCCCGGTCTCATAATCGTAATCGTGTCAACATATACATACGTAATATTTGTTTGTGAAAAGCAATGCTCAGTTATATACGTCAATTCATAAACATTTGTTATTTAGTAAAGTTATTGTCCGTAACAAAGTTATCAGGTATGTACTAGTCTTGTATAATTAAAGTGCTCAACCGATATCGCGGGTAGCTAATCCGTTGTTTCCATGCACTAAGGAAGTTTGTACCAAAGCTGACCATTAAGTATCGTAGAGGCAGAGCCTTCAGCCATTTTGTTTTGCGGACATACGTCATCGCGGCTTTGCCTCCCCCGTGTCCTCTCGGGATCACGGTCAGATAGGCTGATATTGTACCTCCGTGCACCTCCAGTGTCACGAGGCGGAGTTTGTCAAACTCCAGTAGATCTACCCAACATCCCCTCGCTTTACAATTAATGGCACAATTAAGTTGAGGACTTTTTCAGTTAAAAGGCAATCCTTAGAAATCATGTGATATCATGTGGTTTAGACTTTAACCTACACTAGCCATATTAAAACGGTTTATTTTTTTTTAGGGTTCTTATGAACCCCGAAAACATTTTTCAGTTTCATTTTAGAATTAGTTGTTTAAGTAATTCACAAGTGTTTCCCATAAAACACTTCAAGTTCATCAAGTAGGTGCACAGCACTCTAAGCTTTCAATTTCATCAAGTAGGTGCAACACACTCTAAGTTTTCAGCATTGTTTTTCATTAGGTTATTCAGTGTGTCCCAAACGGGCTTACGGTAAACGGGTTAGTGACACTCACCTTGGGTTGCACTGCTACACTTGTTATATAACCCCGGTTTTGCTTAACGAAGACCTATGAACACGTTTAGGTCTTAAGTATTAGTTTGGTGTCTAATCTTTACTTAACGTCACTATGGCCCATAACATAGCACGTTGAAACTATGACTCGACATAACGACACACGACACCGATGGTTGATCATAAACAAGGGTTCATATACATCAGAAATCAAAGCATGTATCATCATAGCATAATCATGTAAGTCATGGCATAACATTCAAGCAAATTGCACAAGTTTGGATTCTGGCCTCAGTTTCGCTAGCAGTTTCGCTAGGCAGTTTCGCTGTGTGCACGGGCAGCACTTTCGCTAGGCAAGGGTGTGACAGATTCACTAATTCTATCAAGCGTTTACTATTCAGATATCTATTTTGCACCCTAAGGTGATTTCATGGCCCCACTTTTTACTTGTTTCACTTTTTGGGGGAAAAGACATGTAGTAACGTTTACGTTTTCATAAACACTCTTTAGTTAATATACTTTATTATGACCATAGTGAGATTCAATTTGCCAAATCATAAAGTCCTTCTACAGCGTACCATGAATATCAGTTTGATAACGGGGAAATTTATAGTAGATCTACTGGGTCTGACAAGCCCTGCCTCAGCTAGTCACTCTAGCCCCACTTGCCTTCTAGGGAGTGGAGACATGTATCATATTGTCCTAAGGTTTTCACTCATTACTCGACAAAGGCATGAGGGGGAAGGCAGTTTCATTCAGTCAAGTAATGGGTACCGGGTGCTATTGGGTTATAATATGCACGGACTAGCTATCTAAGGGTATATTAATTGCTTTGGAATTGGTATCCAGCTTTCGGGTTATGTCTGGATGAGACTAGTCGGGTAATTTACAGTTTTGATAAATGATTGTTCAACAGTTTCATTTAAACTCTGTGAACTCACCAACCTCGTGTTTACGTATTTTAGCATGTTTCTTATCAGGTTCCTAGGATCATGCTAAGGAGCACTTGTAGGATTCATGGTTCATTTCTAAATCTTACATAAGTCAGTTAAACTGCTTTATCATTGAGCGCTTTGGGTGCGAAACAGCTAAACTACTTACGTTTGATTTACGCTTCCGCAAACATTAAGAACTTTGTTAAAACTTTTAGACAGTAAAACTTGGTTTTCAAATATTCAAACTTGCATGTAGTATGTTCAGTGTGTCTGATGACTCGGATCCTGGCATGTCACGCCTCTATTTGCGGTGATACACTGCAGGTGGATTTTGGGGGTGTGACAGATTGGTAGAGCCATCAGCCATAGAGAACTTAGGACTTGCATTAGGTCCAACTATGGCTAGAGTCGGTTAGACACACACTATAGACGCACATATACGTGATTGGCCCCTCTTTATGTATATATATATATGTATATGATTATACGTATGTATATACCTGATATCTTTGGTTACAATTCCTTCACGCATCTTTCTCACACATCTCTCTCACATCTACTGTTAGAGCATAATCGGTTCGTCTTGTGAAGTATCTAAACAAGACGAAGATGCTAATGATGCTGCTCATGAAGTGACACCCGAAGTCACACGAAGTGAGACACAAAGTCACATTTCATGATCTCATGAAGTGACACGAAGTGCCACTTTGTGTGAAGTCCATTCGGGTATATCATCAATAGTATAAATAGAATTGAGTGGTGTAATCTTTGGAACTAAGAGTGCTTATGTGTGTATTTCTGAGTGTGTAACTGTTAAAAGTGTTCTAAGTGTTTCTTGATTGTATTTGTTCCTCATTAATCAATAAACAATCTTTAATTATGTTCTCGTATTTGAAATAGCTAAATCGAGTAGATGATCCATTGCTCTCGCGTTTTCAAGTGGTATCAGAGCTTTCTGGTTCCATTTACTGATATGATTCTGCTATTTTTCAAGTTTTTGTTCCAAAAAGCGTCGGTTTTTTATAAATCGAGGTGCTTTTGGTGTCATTTGATCGTTTCAGTTGAGCTTTTGGTGAAAATTTCGAGTCTAAATCAGTTGTTTTGGTTTTATTTGATCTACTGCCTGAAAATCTTGTTAAAAAACACTCAAAATCGTGAAATTTGCTCAAAAACATTCCAGTTTGGATCCAGAACAGTCTGATTGAAAAATAACTGTCATCCGAAGTGCCACTTCGGAAAAATAATTGTCGCAAAGTCATACGAAGTCACAGTTCGGTTCAGTTCATATTTCAGTTCAGATCCAGTTCGGACCAGTTCTTGTTACTTTGTTAGATTCCAGTTCGAATCACTTCGTGAAGTTATAGTTCGTATCACTTTGTGGAAACCCAGTTCGGACCAGTTCGTGTCACTTAGTTTAGTGTCACTTCATATCTAGTTCGGACCAGTTCGCATCAGTTTGTGTGAGTTAGTGCATTAGCTTGCAATTCAATTCTTAGATCTGGAAATTTCTGGTTGTTTCACTAAAACCGACGTAACTTGAGTTCCGCTAAGAGTTACGGGAGCTAATACCAGCCAAAACAATCATCTCGGAGACCCAAATTCCATTTCTAAGACCTCCGTTTTTGGGTTTGAAATTTTTAGAGTATCATATTTTGGTAAAAGATGTTCGATTTTCAAGCATTTGCTGTTATGCAAAAGCCGATGCAAACTTTGATCAATTTTGATAATGAAATTGGAACAAGTCAGAAAGTTCCTAAGTTATTAAAATTGGAGGATTATCACAATTGGAAGCAAAGGTTTTCTGCTTATATCAGCACAAATGATATTGATCTATGGACTCCGAGTGAGAAATTGTACACATGTCTCAACATTATCATTTCATGAGTTAATAGGCAAGCTTCATGCTCGAGAAATGGAAATGATGACTTTTAAAAAATCAACGGCTCAATTGCAAAATCCAGAGTTATATCATGGGCGAAGCAGCAAGTGCAGCAAAAGCTAAACCAATTGGTTTTAGTTCTCCACCTAGTATAGCTTTACTTGGAAATGTTTCTGAATTTCTGAAAATTTTGATTCTCCGATGGGTTGTAGTTTTACAATTCCAGGTCTAACCAATCAGAATGCATTTTCTATCTTTGTGCTGCTTTGATATCTGCTTTAATTTCATCTTCTTTTGGAATGATTATCAACAATGTTAGTGATGATGAGTTGGCAAAAGAAGATTTTAATGAAATTGATTATGATCATTTGGATGAAATGGATATGGTTTGACAAT
Source organism: Deinandra increscens subsp. villosa (assembly GCA_039602395.1). Classification (NCBI taxonomy): domain Eukaryota; kingdom Viridiplantae; phylum Streptophyta; class Magnoliopsida; order Asterales; family Asteraceae; genus Deinandra; species Deinandra increscens. The sequence goes on from JBCNJP010005327.1 coordinate 33,934, forward strand.
TGGCTATGTTAACTTAGAGAGCAAAAATATTTTTCAAGAAAACTAGAAGACAACCTGTTGATTCAGGTGGAAGGATGGGATTCGATAAATCTAAGATAAAGTGTTACAAATGTTATAATCTTAGACATTTTATAAGAGAATGTCAGCAATCTCATGCCACCAAATCTGATTTAAAAGCTACTACCAATGATACTCAATCATCATCAAGTAATTCAAATAAAAAAGCTTTGACTATTCAAGCTGGTGGGGCTTATGATTGGGGCAATTTTTTTGATGAATCTGCATTGATTGTCAAATCTGCACAAGATCATTATCATCCAGACACAAGTTCTTATGAATCAGTTGAGAATGAAAATTATGAAGCTAAGGTTGATAGTTTGTTAAAGGAGAATACTGCTTTAATGAAAGAAATTAGTCTTCTTACTGAAAACTTCAACATGGTGAAAGAAGAATTGAAGATTTTCAAGAAAGAATGCAAGGAATCTGAACTGAAAGTTGTAAAGTTATCTGAAGAAAATGCTGAGTTAGCTAAAGAAGCCGAGAAATGAAAAGTTGAAGCAAAAGAAGTTGAAGCTGATTTCAACGATCTTTTTGAGAAATTGAAGATTAAATTGATGTGCTCAACAAGACTTCTGATGAGCTCCCTGCCAAAGCAGTAGCTTATCAGAATGATAATGAACAATTGTTGGAAGAAAATAAGGAATTAGCAAAAGTGAATAAGTTCTTAAATGCCAATATTGATATCCAGAAAAGAAATGAGGATAAGTTGAAGAAAGAATTGTTTGCTGAATTGGATAATTTAAGATTACAAAAATCTGAAACAAATCGTGTTGCAAAGAAGTTGATCGCAACAGAGAAGAAATTATCTGAAGCATAACAGAAGATATCAGATTTGAAGATTCAGGTGGTTAATGCAAATCGTCTTCTGAACAATGTCACAAATTCACAATCGTTCACAAGTTTTTTTTTGGAAAAAGACGAAAATTTTGAGAAAATGTTTGACAAGACAGTTCCACCCCCTACCATTATCAAGGAAGCTGTCAATGTTGGGAAAGAAAAAGTTGAAGAAATCGATTACTCAAAGTTTGCAACTTCAAATTCTGAAG
>JBCNJP010005328.1:0-20729 GCA_039602395.1 Deinandra increscens subsp. villosa
ATTTTTGTCTAAGTTTACGTATGAAGCATAAGTAATTTACATATGTAAATTTAATATAAATGGAGATTTAACATACGTAAAAAATATTAGTGCTATTACAAATATAATTTATTAACTTACAATTAACCATTACAACAACATTTAGAAAACATAACAAAAATATATAAAAGGTAACAAAAAACATATAAGCTAACAAAAATATATTAAAGCTAATTGTTCTTGAGTTCTTGATAATCATCTTCAACTTTGACACAAGCTAATTGTTCTTGTGTAAGACAATTAGGTTTGTGTTTTTTGGAGTTTTTAACATGTATGCGTGATTTTTTTTTCAAATATGCGTTATTTGTTTAAAGGTTAAAAGCTGCGTTGTTTTTTTGTTCGATGCGTAAATATTTCTTGCGTATGCGCGTCTCATTTTTTTAAATTGAAAAGACTTTAATACCCCTTTTAATGACTCCGCGTTAATTTTTAAAATTAATTAAGCGTGTTTCATTATTAGCGCCGTCAGATAAAAAAAAAGCCCCATATGAGAGGCCGAGATCCCTTCGCACACTTCGCACGAAAAACGTCATTTGTACAATAACTTTCCCTATATATATATATATATATATAGGAAGAGGTTCATTGGAAAACCCTCTAATTATTAGAAAAACCTGAAAAACCTTTTTCAACCAATCACATTATTTCTTTTGTTTTTAATTTTTCTTTTATTTAAAGGGCAATATGGTAACTTGTCATAATCTATTTTTGTAAACTATTATTAATAAACTGATTAAACCAATTTTCTCTCTCTCATACACTCTTTTCTAAAATCTCCTTCTCTCTACTTTAATTTTAAATTTCCAGTCTAAATTTAAAAAAAACAAACCTAATTTACAAAAGAAAAAAAATCGTTGATCAGCAGCTAATCACCAGCACAACGATTGTTACATCGTTGTAACAATAATTTTAGTTATTTTTTCAAAAAAAAATAAACGATAGTTACATAGGTGTAACCATTCAGAAAAGTTACCTAGAAAGAAAAAAATTGATAGGAAATTACTACTAACATTTATGTAATACTATCATATGTGTAATCATGTGAAACAATTTCATAACGTTCTAAAAAGAAAATATATGGTGTTACATTTGTGTAACATCAATTAAAAACATGTGAATTAAAATAAGTGTAATAACTACTTATATTTATGTAATTACTATCATATGCGTAATCATGTGAAAAAATTTCATAACGTTCTAAAAAGAAAATACATGGTGTTACATTCGTGTAACATCAATTAAAAACATGTGAAATAAAAGTGTTACGTACGTGTAATCAGATCTAGAAACAATAGAACCACGAATACAATTTACAAACTTTTCTGAATGGTTACACCTATGTAACCATCGTTTATTTTCTTGAAAAAAAATAAAAATTATTGTTACAACGATGTAACAATCGTTACGTTGTTGATGAGCTGATGATCAACGATTTTTTTTTCTTTTGTAAATTAGGTTTTATTTTTTTCTAAAATTTGGTCTGAAAATTAAAAATTAAAGGAGAGAGAGAGTTTAGAAAAGAAATAATGGGAGAAGAGAAAATTGATTTGAACATTTATTAATACAAATATGATATGTCTATTATGCCCTTGGTCCATTAAATATATTTCAAATTATTTCCAAAAATGACATATTAATTTTCTACCATAGATTAACTAATCAATGGTGTAAGATGAGTTTTCCAGGTTTTTAAAAAAGGTGAGGTTTTCCATGGAAAACCCCACCTTTTTGGAAAACCTGGAAAACCATCTTTTAACCATTGATTTAAAGATTGATGGTTGAGATTAAATAAGGTCAAGATTGTAAAATGTGTCATTTAATGAAGTGCATAATAGACATACCAAATTTTTATTAATAAATGTTTAAATTAATTTTCTCTCTCCTATCTCCTATTTCCTAAAATCTTTATCTTCTCTCTCTCTCTCTCTCTCTCTCTCTCTCTCTCTCATTTAATTTTAAATTTCCAGGTCAAAATTTAAAGAAAAAAAAAACAAACCTATTTTTACAAAAGAAAAAAAAAACCGGTGATAAGCAACATGAAACATGTACCAATTTGTTACACTCATGTAACATGAAACCTATTTTTACCAGCCTAACGATTGTTACATAGTTGTAACAAATAACTTCATGTACCTTTTCCAAAAAATAAAGATATAATATACTAAACTGATAAGAGAAACATGAAACCTGTACCAATTTGTTACCCCTATGTAACATCTTTACAAGAAACAAAAGATGTAATATAGTAAACTAATCAATGTATACAAATTTTGTTACAATTGTGTAATATATCTTTTACACATGTGTAATATATTATATATATTACACCTACTTTGTTACATCCATGACTCAGTAAAATCGTCAACTTTGTTACACGTATGTAACATAGTCTACTGATTACATACAATGTAATGTAAGAACACTGACATACAATCAACGTATACCAAATTGTTACACCCTTGTAATTGTTGTTCTTATATACTGTGACCTGATGACCTGATGATGATGAATTGTTGTTACAGCGATGTAACATATAACATGTGTAATTGTTGTTACAGACTGTGACCTGATGATGATGAATTGTTACATCACTGTAACAATTACGGAATTGATAATTTCAAACCTTCATGTTGAAGTCCGGTAATATCCGCAGATTCCATAACAGCTAATGTGAAGAAGAAACCATGATGGGGATCGAAATTTCAATGTACGAAATTGATTATGGATCGAAATAGGAGTATAATACGGATGATGGATCGAGATTGATGAAGAAATCTATGTGGGGGAAAGAAGATTATGTTTGAACTTGATGAAAAAATAGAGGTCGCAGATGGATGATTATAGAGTTCGATTGTTATGGATTAGGGTTAGAGGAAGAAGAAACAACGTACAGGAAAAAAATTTCCATGATTATAGGATAGTAGTTACTATCATTAAATTAAAAAAATCTTTACTAAAATAGAACATGGTAAGTTACAATCTTACCCTTATTATAAAATAAAAAATAAAAATCCATGGAATTTTGTGATTGGTTGGATAGGGTTTTCCAGGTTTTCTAAAAATAATGGGTTTTCCATTGATCTTCTTCATATATATATATATATATATATATATATATATATATATATATATATATATATATATAGGAATGGGAACTAATAATAACCCCCTCTTATAGTGATAACCAAATAACTCCATCTTAGTGGTTGGATCAAAAAGCTGGTGCTATGGATGAGTGCCAAGTGGCACTGACTTGTTTTCTTTTTCTTTTTTAATTGAAAGGGTATAAGTGGTATTTTAACCAAAAGAAAAAGTACCACCCCCATTTTTAAAACGGCTATAACATTTTTATCCGAAGTCGGTTTTTATAAAAATTATACCATTAAACTCGCCTCATTTTTACCTTTAATTCGGATGTGGTCTCGACTTTTTTTGAAACTTTTTTTTTCAAACGTCCGTATTAACATCAATGCTACAAAAAAGGGCAGCAGCGCCACAAAAAAAGGCACCAGTGCTACTTTTTGTAACATTACATGTCAGTACGAACGTTTGGGAAAAAATATCAAAAAAGTCGGGACCACATCTGAATTAAAGATAAAATTACAACGAGTCCAACGGTATTTTTTTTATAAAAAACCGACTTCAGATAAAAAAGTTATAGCCGTTTTAAAATGGAGGGGGTACCTTTTTGTTGGGTTAAATGTCTAAAATACCCTCCCTGGAAAGAGAAAGAGGGTGACACTTGTCATGATTTTGGTGGTTCAAATGGGTTATTTGGTTATTGCTCCAAGCAAGGATTATTAATAGTTCCACACCATTTTGCCTAAGTTCAATGCGGCCAAATCTGGACCACTAGATCAATTTGATGGATGGATAAGATTAAAAGAGATGAGAGAGAAGGAGTGGAGGAATCTTAAAGCTGGAAGGGTAAATGTGGAAAACAATATTTATTCAAGTTACCCCTCAATTTTTAAACGACCATAACTTTTTCATACGACGTTATTTTTGAAAACGAATTTCACCATATTTCTAGTCGTGATTTTGTCTTTAATTTGATACTAGGTTTGCTTGATTTGGAGAAAAAAATTTTCACGTTTTTTACGACGCTAGTCTGTGCTGGCTGTGCTGGTGGAATTGTGCTGGCTGTGCTGGTCTGTGCTGGCTGTGCTGGTGGAATTGTGCTCTTGTGCTGGTAGACTGGTCTTTCAGCGCTGGTCTATGCTGGTATGTGTTGTGCTGTGCTGGTGTACAATGTCAATGTTTTTTTTTAAAATTAAAAAAAAGATGTCTACGCTTCGAATTAAAATCTGAAAATTTTTAGGACCCTAAATCGCAGCTAGTACTACACAAAAATTAAAAAAAAAAAAAAAAACTAGAAAAAACCCGGTTAAAACGTCAAAAAAAAAAGTTTCTTCAAATCGAGCAAACCTAGTCTCAAATTAAAGATAAAATCACGACTAGAATTATGGTGAAATTCGTTTTCGAAAATAACGTCGTATGAAAAAGTTATGATCGTTTTAAAAACTGGGGAAACTTGAATAACTACCAAATATACCACATATGGGGAGAAATCTGGACATTCCTAATATGCCCCTGTGTGTACCGGATGTAGACAACTTTGCCTGATGCACGGGAACCTTCCTCTATATATATATATATATATATATAATATATATATATATATAGGGTTAAGTTCAATGGAAAACTAAGTTTTAGTTGGAAAACTAGAAAACCAAAGGAAAAATATATTAAATGAAGGCTATTTAGGTCATTTTGGTGCTCCTTTTTTTTTCTTTTTTAAATTTCCGTGTCTATCCAACTAATTTCCACCTTACGACCTTAAAAAAAATAAAAAAACAAAAAAAAAACTAAAAAAAACTAAAAAAAAAAACGTTCTTTTTTTATGGGTTCGTCCGACTATGTTGCATATATGCAATATTGTATGTTTTTTATATTGCATATATGCAACATATGAAACATACAATGTTGCATATATGCAACATACTATTTTGCATATATGCAACATGTGAAACATACAATGTTGCATATATGCAACATACTATTTTGCATATATGCAACGTATGCAACATACTATGTTGCATATATGCAACATAGTCGGATGGACAAGATGAACAAAAAAAAACGTTTTTTTCTCTTTTTTTTTTGTTTTTTTGTCTTTTTTTTTTCTTTTTTTGTTTGTTTTTTAAAAAGTTATCATGTGGATATATGTGAAACCAAAAAAAAAAAAAAAATTGTCAAATTACCCAAATAGCCTTCATTTAATATAACATTTCCTTTGGTTTTCCAGTTTTCCAAATAATAGTAGTTTTCCAAGGAACCTTACCCTATATATATATATATATATATATATATATATATATATATATATATATATATATATATATATATATCAAAAAAGTTTAAAAATTTCAAGCCCAAAACGGTCGTCCACCCCACCTATGTCCAGAGTCGGCTCTACCCCTACATTTAACCCATTAATTCTTAAGATCAATAAATATAGATGTACAAAATCATTCATTATACTAAAAGTTCTCGTATCTTCAAAATCACAACAATATCTTGCATCATATATCAATATATCATAACCAATTCATGAGTCCATGAGATTTACAAAACTCATTTGATGATCCTAATTCCTAACCAAAACATGCAAAAGTGATGATTCTTAGATATTTTTGCAACAATCACCCATTTAATAGTCATAACAACATTGACATTCGGATTTAGAACCAAACATAAAATCATCACATGCAGCCATGAAAAACCAAGTAGGAGACTACAACAACTTACCAAAACTCTTGATTCTAGAAAACAAGATGATTCAAGCTCTTAATTCGAATTAGTTAATTCATAATTAAGGGGCTGTGGACCACTGACTCGGTCAATGGTGAGCGTATTTGTTTAGCCCAAAAAAGTTGTTGATTCGGTCCATTATGTCTAATCTAAACACAAATTTTTACTAACCCAGTCCGATGAAAACCTCCTGAACGAGTAAGGAGGTGACTAAAACATGAAACATGCCCTAATTTAGTAATTTGGATGGCTTTTGCAAGTTTTCTCCATCTTGATCACTCTCCCCTCTTTCTTCTTCCTGACGTCTACACACACTAGCACTTTCAATTTTGACCAAGATGTCACCAACTTAATTTCCATTTTTGGCCATTTTAAGATTAAAACCCTCAATAATTGGCAACTTGAACCCCTCTAGTATCACATTTTTATTTAAGTGGATCTAACTAACTGATCAAGTATTTTCATGTACTTAACTAATTAGTCAGGTTACAAATATGAAGAAAACTCCTTTTTACTAATGATGAAAGATAAATAGGCGATTAGGCTGGTTACAAAATTTCATCCTCTTAAATAAGTTTTTTTTACGCTAGCTAACAAAAGTGGAGTAATGCTCCAACTATCCATCTAATAGTTTCATTTATTGGATAGCAAATCTTAAACCCAAAAAGTACTTCTTTGCTCATTTTAATAACATAAAAACAAATGTCAAGGATTTTTTATTTTTTTTTTATGTATGTGATATTTCAAGAAATAGAAAGTCAAATCTCGAATGACAATCTCGGCACAAACTAATAAATGGAAAGAGGGTTTTAGGCAATGTTTTAAAAACCGTTTTTTTAGTTGAACCGGAAAACCTTTCGAGATTGGTTCGACCGGTCGGACCGGTTAGACCGGCTGGTTGAACCGGTTAGGGGATTTATATATTTTTTTTATAAAAATGCTAATAAACTTGTACACCCCAACAAAAGTAGTTAAAATACAATTATAATCCACTCAAAAATAATATCAAATACGTATTTCATAAGAAAATATAAGTTTTAAACTTTAAAAAATAAAAAAAAAGTTAAAAAAATAAAAAAAAATAAAAAAAATCAGAAAACCGGTTGAACCGGAAAAAACCAGAAAACCGGCCGGTCTAACCCGGTCCGGTTATTGCCAAAAAAACCGGGATATAAAAAACCGGTAAGGAGGGTGGTTCGCGGTTGAACCGGTTGAACCGGCCGGTTCGAACCGGTTTTTAAAACATTGGTTTTAGGTACACATCTATGTAACACGTTAACGTTGTTGTTTGTTGAATTGTTGGGGTAGAACAAGATGGTTGATGCCAATGTTTCCTTTATGCTGCTCTTTTCTTTTTGGAGTGTGTTGGAACGTCATTTTCACCATATACACAAAGTACCAGCAAAGAAATATGAAGTTGAGTTTAAAATAAATAAAATACCTCCACATATAACAACAATACATGATCTCCAACCCTAATATTTCAACCTTATTTTTCGAACGTTCGCTCATCATTTAAAACACTCGTTTTTACTTCTAACACTACATCCTTATATAGGGTGGGGGTACGGTCCAATTGCTATAGCTATTGGGATTAAGATGTTGCTTCTCTTAAAACACTACATCCTTATCTAAAACACCTAAAACTATAATAAAAAAAACAAAAATATATTTATATACATCATATATCTAACTAAAAGTTTTGAATATTGTGGAGGGATGATATAAATTAAATTATTAAATAAATTAAGGTAGGAGAGGAGAGGAGATGGAGGGGCGACTGTTGATGAAAGAACATGTGAGTGGTGGTGGCGGAGGGTATGATGGGTGTTTTGGATCTTTTTGCAGAAGCTGATAGAGAAATCGGGGTGTATATTGAGATCATCATTTCATATCAAGTCCCAACTGCTCCTTTGCCTTGGACAACATATTTTATGGACCCCTACACTCACTCATTGCACCTATGACCTTCTCCCATCACCTTTTTTTTTTCTTTTCTAATTCATTATAGGTTTTCAGCTTAATAATAAATTTAATGATAAGAGACAAAGCCTATTGTTATTTGTTAATTAAGATCAAAGCCTAAACTTAACAATCATGTAAGCTGTTAAAAAAAAATTATATATAATATATATATATTACTAGTATAGGAGTTGTGTAAATGAGTACGCTGTTTAGAAAAAGAGTATTTTCTAATTTATTTACGAAGGAATATTAATTTAGTATACACATGACAATCTCTGTATATGGGTGTTTATATAATTTTATTAGATGTTAAGAGGCTCGCACGTTATTACATGCATAACGCCATGTTCTTTTTGTATAACATGCGTCTCATGACATTTGTGTAAAAATTGAGAGTGTGAAATTAAAATGATAACAAAAGAAACACTTTGATAAAATATGTAAAAGAATTAAAAAACAATTTTAGAAAACATGATTTTAAAAAAATAATTAGAAAAAAATGAATTAATTATATCCTGTCACATGACAAGCTATAAATTAAACAAATTATTAAAAACACGATTTCAAAATAATTAAAAGAAAACTTACAAATACAATTAAAAAAATGAAATAATCATGTCTTGCTATGTGGCAAGCCGTCCCATAATTAAAGAAAAAATTTACAATGACTAACTATAACAAAGTAAAAAATATTATAAACGGTAACTCCAAAGTCTAATGATGGCACACCATGTACGTGGCACGAGTAAAAACATATCTAAGAGTAAAAACTAAACACATGATATGGTGGTCTAATATGTATGGTTGTTTCTGTTTCATATTTCATTTTTTTAGGGCGAAAATTTTTATAAGCAAGATGCTGCTTAGAACAACCTAACTCAACAACAAAAGCAACTTACATGAAAGTAAAAGGGGCTTTAAACCACTCGATCCAGTTACATTTGATCTTTGTATTTCTAGTAGCTAACCAAAGAAACGAGTAGTGTTTGATCGTGTCAACAATACTCTCTCTTTTCCAGTCATTAGCCTCAAATAAGGCATCATTCCGTCGTTTCCAAATTGCCCAACAAGCTATAACCAAAATACCTATCTTCTTCCTCGAACTTGTATAGGTAAATTGTTAACCAAATCCAATAACTGAATCAGATTGGAAAATGTTAAGTTAGTGTTGTAATAAGCACAGTCGTATAACATAGATTTTTCTTTTTTATGTTTTTGGTGTCAACAAACTTAGCAAGGGAGTTGGTCCTTATGTGTTTTTTCCCGTTGTCTTTACATGGTGTTATAACAATGTAATTATTTAGTGTGACTCAAGGTCGGATCCGGAAAAAAATTGAGGGGTAGCGTTCAAACAAAATTTCAACCATAATTCATAACGTTTAACTTTTTTAACCATAATTCATATAATGTAAACAGTGACGAACCCTGGAATATTTTTTATGGGGGTCGGAAATTTTTGGAATCTGTCATCCACCGCTAGATACAATTTTTTTTAGATAACTTCAGGTCGGCTCAGGTCACGTTACATGATAAAAGAACCCGGTGACGAACCCAAGAAACATTTTCTTGGCGGTTGAAATTTTTTAGAGTCTATTGTCTATAGCTATATATTAAAACTTATACAACCGTTTGAGTCAGGTCAGATTACATAACCAAATAATTACACAAAAGACTCTCTGACCAAGTCTAAACACACACTACAATCACCAATGAAACATTTAAAATCAAATACTAATTTTATTAAAATGTTTGTAATAAAAGTACTCATTTTAGCTATTCGAGTTTAGAGCACTATACCCGAGAGATGTCCAGTTTTACCAAAACGACTGGATTAAATATCAACTATCTAAACTTTTACACATTACTTCCCTTTTCTTTGATCAGCAATCCAAAATTCTCATGACTTAACATATATGTTAGTATCCATATAACTTGTTAAAGTCTTAGCATAGAATTTAATATTATTCTAAATATGGTTCATCCTTTAAACATACGTACGTACATAGGTTAGAAAATAAAAAATAAAACTTAATAAATGAATAATAAAAAAACAAAATGCAAGTTCATACCCACATACCCATACACCGACTAGTCGAATGTGTTGACTAGTTGAATGTTACCTGTAAAATTAAATCGATTATGTTTAAAACGTAACCGTAAGAACTTTAATCTTTAAACTTCTTCGTTTTTTTTCTCTAGAAAGTTCAACGGTTAGCATAAAATATTTTTAGGGGTAGCAGAAAAATATTTTCAGGAAGTAACGAAATATTAAAAACATAAAAAACATTAAAAAAGTTACACATCACGATACAAGTTTAGAGGTAGCGAGCGCTACCCCTACCTAAAGCATATGTCCACCACTGGTGTGACTGCATTATCTTCACGACAACAAGCAAATGTAAAAAGCAAGTTGTCCATCCGTATTATTTAGATATTTTAGTGTTTTGTTTGTTTTCTTTTATATTTTGTTTTACTCCATTCGATCTAGATCGAAGGTTACTGCTGGGAGTATAGCTCCCTACTCACTATGCTTTCCCACTTTGATGATTTGGAATAAAATTACGTATATTGTTAGAAGAACATTTTTTCGTATGTTCTGAAATTTTATTTAACTGTCTTATTTTTCACTCTACATATATCTCACTAATAAACATTGAATTTATTATCATTTATTTTCTTTCTCATGCACTTACAAATATTTATAGAGTTTATAAATTTAAATCTACTATGAAATACGGATGGACACATTTTCCACTCAATTATAAAACTTTTTTTTTGAACGACAAATGAAACTTTTTTTTTTGGAACGGCATCGATCAGGCGACTTTGGTCTCACGTGTAAACCTACCCTTGCGGGGCTATGTCTAAGGTCGATTACTCGGACCTCCGTGAAGCTTTCTCCTGGCAGAAACCCCCTTCTGGGACAACATGGGGTAAAACTGCCTCCCCTTGGAGGGGGGTGAAGTCATGGCCACCAACTAATTAGAAGATGCCAACTCAAAAGAGTATTTTTAGAAGTCATTTGAAGTCACACCACAATGTATGGTAGTGGTGTGGCTTGGTGAAACCATGTCCGATAAAAAAAAATTTTAATTTAAACCACTATTAATAAACAATATTAAAATTAAACAACATTCATTAAAAATAAATAAAAAATTACAACTTAAAAATAAATTTTAAAAACTTACAACATTTATTAAAAAAAAACTAAGCGCTCTCGTCCTCTTCGGTTAAAAACACATCCATTGTGTTTTCGATGTGCTCGGTGATATCAAATCTAAGTTTAAAATGAGTCTCACTATCTCACAATTCGAAAATGACATTCGGGTCGAGAATACGGTAAACTGGCGGATGTCGAATGTGGATCGGTGATATAGCAAGGCCATCGTCTTTGAGAATCGTGTTTCTTATAATAATGATAGTGTACATAATGTTCTCCATTAGTTTTTTTTATTGGACGACCCTTTCGATCAACTATTGCCCACGTCTCCTCAGTTTATGAGCGGAAACAACTTCTTGTTCTTCTTGTTGGATTACATTAACACATAGGTTAAGGTACTGCATCGCGTCCTCGTACGAACAATCGGAGCTGCTAGACGACGAAGTGCCAATTTTGGGTGGTAGAAGAATACCCTCATTATCACTCATTTCGATAGAGAAAGTGGAGAGGTTAAAAGAAAATGGGTGTAGGAGGTGTGGTTATTAAAAAAAAAATTGAATGTGTATATATAGTAAAATGTTAAAAGAAAAAAAAGGTCGTTGGAGTCCCAACGGTCAAAAAATAACTGACACATTTACACGGCTTAGGCCAGTTTCATGGAACCAGAAAATCACAAAATTGAAGTTGGGTGGCTTGGAATAGTGTGAGATGGTATGGTGGTGGTGTGAAGCCATGTGAAGCCAGGCACGGCTCCTATTTGGAAGCTAGCATGATACCGCCTCCTCTAACTATCTATGTCCCTTTATGTCTCAACTTTGTAGTATAAATACCATACCAATACAAGATAGTAAGATGCACCTCTTTGTATACATTTTCTTCTCACAACCGTTTCTAACCTCTTTTCTCTCTACTTCTTATAATCTCCTTCTTATAAAATTCTCTAAAGAAGAAAGGTTGGTCCAAATAATTATAATTAGTATTTTTAAGTGGTGGTAATCTTCATTAAATTATAACACATTACCAACACAAAACTCTAATACATCCATAATTAAGGTAAGAAATTCATTAATGGAAAATAAATACTATGATGAAATAAAAATTGACATCTTATGAAGGGCACTTAATTAATAACTATGATACTACTAACATCTAACTTTTATTTATGCATTTAACATTTATTTATGGAACTAACTTTTATTTATGCATCTAACATTTATTTATATAACTAGCTTTTATATATGCATCCAACATTTTAATTATGCAATAACTAATATTTTTTATGTCTAGCTACTAACTTTCAGTTATACGACTAATGTCAAATTATGTTTAGTAATGTTTACCTATTAATTCAAATATTGTATTATTATGCTAATATTTATTTATATCTTTACATTTATTTTTATCTTTGTCATCACTTAATTTTATCCATACTAAATTTTTATATTTTTATTTTAATCTTATAACTCGTATTTAATTCATTTTCTTTATCTTATTTTTAAAATGATAACTAGATTCTAACCTCCGCGTGTTGCGCGGCGGTGCATAAGCTTGCAAGTTCGGCGTGCATCTCAATGGATCGTTCGAATAAAATGGGTAAATAAAACAGTTAAATTGCTACACCACCAACAACATAAATTATTGGTGATCAATAGAGATTAATGTAGGGATAACGCAAACAAACAAAACCATTACATTGCTTTAAGGATACATGGAGGAAAACGAAAAAAGAAAATATTAAACGACCAAAATCATTTTCAAAATTATGACCAGGTCATATACTAAAACAAAAATATAAAAAGTAAAAAAAATCATAAAATTAAATAAACTAAATGGAGGTTACCGTTGGAATAACGCGAACACACAAAACCATTGCAATGGAGATTACCGTTGTGATAACGCGAATATTGCATTTGTAATATGCAAGCATAATATATTGTTGGTATTGCAATGGAGGTTACCGCCGTGATAACGCGAATATTGTATTTGTAATATGCAAGCATAATATAAATTGTTGGTGATTAAATGGAGGTTACCGTTGGGATAACGCGAACATACAAAATTGGTGATCAATGGAGGTTACTGTTGAGATAACGCGAACACACAAAACCATTGCATTAATATTAAAAAATTCAAAGTATTATTATATTAATAAACTTTAAAAAATAGCATAAGTAAATTTTATAAAAAGTGTTTGATTAGTGTTTGATTATTAAATATATAAAAAAACATTAAAGTATTATGTTTGATTATTTTAATATATAAAATATATTAAAATACTGTTTCTTGGGTGGCAAGCAATGTTTGAAATTGTAATAAACAAGATGGTGACCCGCCCGCGCTTCGCGGCGGGCCACCCATTTTCCAAAACGCCATCGCCAAAGTCGAAAACTCTAAAAGTTTTTACCGCGGGTTGTTTTTAATATGACACCGTTCATAAGTTCGAATCAATATGTTGCAATCCATTATCTTTTTATCGTTACTTAGCACCGTGGTATGTGAGTTAATTGAAATATTCAAATATGTTTAAAATGTTTAAAATTCAAATATGTTTAAAATCTCCTATTTCTAGCAACATCCTACATTCCTACAAATACGACTTTATGTAGATATCATCTTTGAAAAATGAGATAGATATCATATGAAGGATACGGTTTTCCATGTAAAGTTTCATTATATATTCATAACCCACATATTTAGAAGGAAAACCTTTTTTTCCCCCAAATTTAAATTCAATGTTTCAAAACGAAGAAATTAATAAACCTTCTTGACAAATGACAATAGATTCACAACTTAAAAGTAAAAATGTAGGGAAATATAAAGGAAAAAAGTCGTGGAAGAACTTGGTCCATTTTCATACAGATGAAACCATCAGAAATCCAACAACAAATAATCTGCAAATAAGAAAGAAACCAAAAAGAGAACACAAATTATGACCAAGTAAAAGAATAATGATCGTAAATTAATATAAACTAAGCAATAAAAGTGTTAAATGACCAGCTGCTGCTGTATGTTATGGTCATATAACAACATAAAAATGTGCTAATTCAAAGATAATTAAGATGAAAGAAGACGATGTAAATTGTAAATTATAAAGGGGAAAGAAAAAACTGAACATACAGACTTATTATTTCCTACCACTGTGATTCCCCGATTTCCAACGGCTAACTTAATCACAAACTTCCGAATAATGGCTTTGTTTGTGAGATTAGGCTCAGATTTATAAAAGTAAAAATCATATACGCATGGTGGCTGCAAAATTTTTTTTGCCCCGCCTACACATGTGCATTCATTAACTTCTATAAAATTAAATCATCATAGCCACTAAAAAGTTTGACCATGTTCATCGGAAAGCAGCCAGCACCATCGGAAAACAGCCACAACATCGCTCATACACCGGCATCGAACATAGTTGCCGGTAAGATCATCGCGAACCAGAAAGCAAACCAAAACCGACAAAATCTATGTTTCAGATTTCAGATCTGGGTTCTAGAAAACCCAAATACAAAGCAATCACCAAAACATCGCTCATACACCGGTATCGAACATAGTTGCCGGTAAGATCATCGCGAATCAGAAAGCAAACCAAAACCGACAAAATATATGTTTCAGATTTTGGATACCAAACCGGAAAACCCCAAAATGGTGGTGACGCATAAACGCCGAGAAAGGCTCTGGAAGAAACCCATCATAACCATCTCTTAAAAAACCAAAAGAAACAAACATAAATCTGAAACAACAATCATGGATCTAAATTATAAAATCAGAACAGATCCAGATGCACCCACTTCAGGAAAACCCTAACCACACAGGTGGCGCATAGTCGCCTGAAAATCTGTAAATGAAACCAACTCTTCAAACAGAAGAAATCGAAAGGATACCCAAGACAATAGGAAGTTTAACCAAGATTTTTTTCACCGACAGCAACAAATTAAGGGCTAAGAGATATTGAAATATCTCATCATTGCCTCACATGAACCATCAAGAAAGCCAACATACTATCAAGTAAAATATAAATCCAACAATTTATCAGGCACATTTTCAGTCCATCTTATGCAAAAATGATTTATTCACCAACAGTAGCAATAGAGGGCTCAAAATATTTTCATCATTGCCTCACATGAGAACCATAAAGAAGAGCAGCACACTATCAAGTAAAGGAAAATTATAACCAACTTCCATCCAACAAATAATCAGCCACATTTAACCACACTATCAATGTCCGGCAGTGAAGCGACCGACGAATACCATATTCGGAGACAAAGCAACAACGTAAAGCAAATCGAAAGAAGATCCTACACAGACTCATTAAAAGGTCATCATATAGAGATGAAGAAAATAATTAAAAAAAAAATTCAGATCTGATGCAAAATCATCAAAAGGTCACCATATCGATATGAGGAAATAAACCCTTTACAACCATCACGTATAATGAAGGACATCAGAAACAGTACATAGATCTTCCAGTATTCGCAACCAAATCACAACTATAGGGGTTAAAAACCCAAAGAATTTTAAGATTAGAGTTATTAAGAACCCAAAAGCATAGCCAAAACCGAGCGAACAAAAACGTTTCATATCGGAAAATTGATAGCTGTCTCGTAAAATGAATGAGATCAGAAGAAATACATAGATCTAGCAGTTCACGCAAACAAATCAGAACTTTAGCAGTTAAAAGTTCAAAAAAGTTTAAGATCTGAGTTATTAAGAACACAAAAACAAAGCCAAAAACGTTTCAGATCTGAAAATGAAACCCTAAATCAATCGACAGAATAGGAAGAGAAACCTTTTAGCCTCAACGTTATCGGAGACATCGTCGCCTGAGCGTGACGAAGGTTCTTGGGTAACCAAAAGCAAACACTAAATCGACAAAATCTCTGACAGAAGAGGAAGAAAAACGTCACTGCTGCAACGTGACCGGAGCAACTGTATCGTCGCTTCTACGTGTCCGGAGCAACGACAAAGATACTAACAAAATAAGCTTCAGCTATGGCGGTCTCTCTCAAAGAGAGTATTCTAGAGAGGGAAAGAAACATCGTTATGGGTAAAGCTCAAAGAGCAGAGGAGAAGAGAAGTGTAGTTTTTAGATTCTAGATGAGCACTTGGTTTTGTGATGAGAGAGACAGATGAGAACCAGGTTTTGAGGACAGCTGTAAACAGAAGACGACAGCTGCTTTCCTAAATTCACATGCCAAGCGAATAAGTGACACGTAGAATAGCAGAGGGACTAAAATTGTCAATGAGAAATAAAGCTGTGGCCATTTCATAAGAAGAAAATACTCTCCTATTCACCACCAATTCTCTTTGTATATTTATATAATAATAATAATAATAATAATAATAATAATAATAATAATAATAATTATAATAATAATAATAATAATAATAATATACAAACGTTAATATAGCCGTTAAAAAGTTATATAACCATTGTAAATGGTTATAATTTTTTTCCTATAAATTAACAATTATCAATCACTTTCTTTTCACAACAAACAAATTATATCATTTTCTTAGGATTATCCAATGCGAATTTTTAAAAGATGATTCATCCACTTCTAATGATGTTCTTAGTTCTTGTCTCAATTTGTCAACTCTCACCTAAAGAATCTAACATTTTCTTATTCATATACTTATATATACTCAAACATTCTATTGTATTGCAATGCTTATTAATATACATGAATTCTAATATTTCTCTTATTATTTGTTTGATTTATATCTAGCTACAAAATGACAAAGTAACGGCTGATGTCTTCTTTCATAAATATATTGACAATATGTTACAAATTGAATACTCAAATTGTGATGATCCGTATATTTTGTGGAAAGATAAAAAAAGCAGGTTAAATCATAAAAAGGAAGTCTTGCTTCCTACTACTAGAGATGAGTGGATTAATCTCAGGTTTCAGGATTTCAAAAAGGTGAACAAGTACACCTCTGCTTTATTCGGGATAAGTTTCACACTTTAATTTTGTGGGCACCCTGTTACAGAGGAAGACATGTTGGAGAAACATTTCTCCACATTTCATGCATCAAATATAATTTACAACAACAATGTCAATTGCAAAAATTTAAAAGGTATTCTGAGCTAAATGCACTTCTCCTTATAGCAGAAAATTAAAACGAGCTACTAATAAAAAATGTGAGATAGATTAAATAAGTCTATGTTTATTTTATAATTGTAAGGAAATGAATTTCTGAGTCAACCGGTTCAAGATGAAGATTTCCGGTTGAAGACATGTTCAAGCGGAAGACGCTCAAGCGGAAGATTTGTCAACCGGAAGTTCAACCGGAAGAACATTTCCGGGTGAACTCTTTTATCCAACAGTATAAAGAGTTCAAGCGGAAAAGTACTAAAAGACTACTTTTGCAGAATTCAGACCTGCAACAGTTTCTATTCTTCCAAAGTCACATCCTAGCCGTCTCCTACTTATAGATAATTGCATTTTGCACATTTCCTCATATGTATGTTTACTAATGTTCTTTTAGTAAGTTTATTGTTTGACTTTCATGTACGGTTAGATTAGCCCGTATGAGATCAACGGCTGTAGTTGATCTCCTTAATACTATTTATAGTTGTTAGCTAGTTCATTCACATGTACCAGTTTCAGTGCTTACACTTGTAACAGTTTGAACTTGAGTTAATGCAAATAGTACCGAGAAATTTATTATCTTGTGTTCACTAGTTTATGCAATCAATACAATCAAACTACAAGTATAAGTAAAACAAAGCTTAAGTAAAAACAAATATGATACAACTTTATTCCGCATGGTTGTGATCTTCAAGTAAAGAGTTCTTGTTTTGATTATTTCTCTGAGTAATCATCGGTCCTACAAGTGGTATCAGAGCGTTGGCTCTCCACTTTGAAGACTTCTAGTGCTTCAAAGTTGATACTTTACTTGCTCACTTGAGTTTTTACAAGCTTTTTCTGTTTTACAAACTGTTTTTCACAATGACTGACTTAACTCTTGGTTCACTAAATGGTAGCTCTAACAAACCACCAATTTTCACTCCTGATGACTTTGATACTTGGAAACTCAGGATGGAAGGTTTTGTTAGAAGCCTAGACAGACGCATTTGGAACAGGTTGACTGTAGGTCCTTACAGTCCAACTGTTCAATCTGCTGATGATGCCGAAGTGTACATACCAAAACCACTAGACACTCCAGGCTGCATTACCCAACTCTATACTGGTAGGGTTCAAGGGATATAAGACAGCGCATGGCTTTTGGAATGCTCTCAGTGAGATGTATGAAGGGTCTAGTGAGGTTAAGGAAAACAAAATGGATGTTTTGAAACAAAGATATGAAAACTTCACTTACAAAACTGGTGAATCTATGACCAACCAGTATCTTAGATTTGTTTCACTTCTTGATGAATTGCAAAAGGTAGAAGTAACAACAGAACAGGCTGATGCCAATAGGAAGTTCTTGAGATCCTTACCTCCAATGTGGACTGTCTATACAGTAAGCATTAGGGAGTGCAAGGACCTCAAAAAGCTTAAACTAAGTGAACTCCATGGAGTCCTTAGTGCTTATGAAATGGAGCTTAATCTTAAGCAAAACAACTTTCCTGAAGCATCACCACAGTTGCAAACCACTGCTTTGGTTACAACTGATTTTCAAAAGATCTCAAATTCTTCTCAATATCACTCACCCTCAGTCAGTTTCAATGAGTCACCTAGATGCTCAGAGAGTTCTTCAACACTGTTTGACAACTCTCACTCTGCCTATGTGGCAACTGACTCATCTCAAGGATTCACACGTGAAGACTTGGAATGTATAGGGGCAGATGATCTAGAAGAAATGGACATTTTAACTCAATTAGCTATGGTTTCCGTAAAAGCCCAAAGATTTTATAAGAGAAAAGTTGGATGAAAACAGGGGAAAATAGCCAAAATTTTGGCTAAGTACAAAACTGGCCGAAATTGGCTAAATCCCTGGAAACTGGGCTCCAAGCGTATCGCTTGGAGCCACCTACTTAGTAGGCGATACGCTAGCAAGTTCAGGTGTATCGCTTGGGACTTGAACCAGTCCAGGCGATACGCCTAGAACCTATGAGTTCAATGTGTTTGTTTTTCTTCTTTGTTAGCTGTTACTTTTAATTATTATGTAATTTAAACTCACTATTGAAAGTGAGTGAATTGCAGGTAAGGCGAAAGCTTGACGGGTGCTCATCAATGCTAAGGAGGACCGATCATGGGAAAGCTAATGATCCATTCCGTACTTTTGGTTTATAAATCATGTAAATGTTATTTAACAACTTATGAACGTCATTTACTACCCAATGGTATATTTTGAAAAAATTTAAGCCCAAGTGTTGGGTTGTAGGGCTGTTAACTATGTATTTTGAACAAAAATTTTCTAGGACCAACTTGAATGTTAATAACCGTTGTGTTTTGGCATCAAATTGAACACGAGTGTTATATTATATATACCTGAGGTCCATGAGAAGTGGCTAGGTCAAAAGGTCCGCCCTTTGCCCAACCTCTCACCATTGCTGTCAATTTCTCGACGAAAACATCATGGATTCCTTCCTGGACAAAAACACAAGATCCCACCACACACATCTCACCCTATACATATGTTAGAATATACATTAATTATGGTAGATTCGACCTATTACCTATGAATATTTTGTTAGATATTTCAGTATTTCTTAGTAGTGAGTTAGCTATTTGGACTCGCACTTTGTTTGTTAGATTTCCTATAATAGCAAGTTCCACGACTTTATCATCGCTGCAGTTTGGATTACCAAACGACCTACTTTTGTGGATCCTATAAATGTAACCTAGAATGATCAAACATTTTCCATGAGTTTTCCATACCTTAAAAATGTAACATTCTTGTTTTTCTTTCTAAGTTCGAAAAATAAAATATCACCGCATCAATGTCCATATACGAGCTAACCGTGGCACCTGCGGTTTTCCCAAACATGTTAACAACGTTAATTACGCCATCAGGAACACCGGCCTCTACATCAAGAAATAGGACTTGGAGAATCTCAACTATAACCTTCAGAAGAATATATTAGAAAATTTTTCTAATTATGGAAACCTACCAACTTTGACAAGTGAGCAAAAAACAGACATGTAAAAGGTATTTGTTCAGCTGGATTGATCACCATGGTGCACCCAGCGCTAAAGCCGATGTGACCTTGGTGGCGAACAGGTAGGCCGGACTGTTCCAAGGAATGATGTGGCTGACTACACCGATGGGTTCGTGTAATATGTAAAGCTTGAATGTTACTAGACATTTTGAGTGTCACTCCACGGACTTTATCTACTACTCCAAGGAATGATGTGGCTGACTCACCGGGCCAAACAGCTTTTCACCGTCTATTACTTCTAATGTTGCTAGTTCGTCAGTGTTTTCATCGATCAAATCCGCAAATTTTAACAGAATCTTTCGCCTTGCCTATATATACATACCATTTCATTGGGTTAGGAAAATTGGACTAAGACCTTTTGAATCAGTAATATATTAAAAATTAGTGGCGAAACTAGAACTTTTCTACCTCTTTAGTTGTTAGTACAACTAGGATTAGAGCAATGTCACGAGTTGTGGTAGCACTGCTCAGAAATGTGTTGTATTGGGTGTATTACTAATGCAACAAACATTTATATATCAAAAACTGCAAAAGTACAGGTACATCACAACAGTCCTTAAATGCAAATGATACTATGCAAAAGTCTCGGGTCAAATGGTTTGTGGATGGAGATGAAAACACAGGGTTTTTTCATGGGTATAT
>JBCNJP010005329.1:0-27372 GCA_039602395.1 Deinandra increscens subsp. villosa
GTTTGCTATCGACCCAACCACCATTTCTAGCACCACGAACTGGCAAGTTCCATCTCACGTCATCAACGCACTTTCAAATTCTATTCAATTCAATGGATGTGATGAAGACGCACCGGCGCACCTCTCTCATTTCGTGCGTACCTGTAACACATTCGGCCTCACGAGAGTGCTGAATGATGTTATTTATTTGTGTATGTTCCCTTTCTCACTCGCTTCGAGCCGCTGTTTGGCTCGAGATGTTGCCTCCAAGTTCAATCGCCACCTGGGTCAATTTGAAACAAAAATTTCTAAAGAAGTATCATCCTCCAGCAAAGGCTTCACGTACTCGGGAGGAAATTCACTCTTTTCGTGTGGAACCCGATGAGCCTTATCACTTAGTGTACGATCGATTCAACACCCTTGTCAGCAGATATCCGCAACACGGGTTGACGGAATAGGTTATCTTTAAAAAAATCTACAATGGTCTTACTTATGTTATTCATAAGGAGTTTAACATATCAGCTGGAGGACATATCATGGAGAAGCTCACTATTGATGAATGTAAAAAGTTATTTGAGAGCTTTGAAAATGTCGTGCATCAGACCCGCAAAGATCAGAGAGCCACCTTAGCCTCGACTAGATCATTAGTTCCATCTACACCTACCAGGGTGTCCATCACATTGGTTAAGAAAAGGTGACATTTCAGGAGCTCGAGAAAGTGAACAGGAAGTTAGATGAAATTCGACTACACATAGCCACCAAATGTGAGATGTGTCGTGGCGCTCATGACACACGTGACTGCCCGCTTGCCTCTGCGAAGCAGGTTGACTAAATTGGTAACCGAAACCAGTTCGGTAATTCTTTCCAGTCCGGGTGAAGGTGCAATCAAAATGTAGGATGGAGAGACGGAGGTAACCCACCAGGTTTTCAGCCAAGATCTAGTCAATATGGTGGAGGCGACGATGGGTCCAACATGAGAGGGATTAAAGAGCTGATGGAAAACCAGACCCAGATTTTAACACAGATTGTGGCGAGAGATGAGGCGACCCAGAAGAAGCTGATGGAGCATGACACTTTACTTAGAAATCAGCAAGCTTCATTCTTGGATTTACAGAGGTCGGTGGGTGACATAACGAAGCAAGTGTAGGACTTAGCTAACCGAGGGGGTCAATTTTCTGGTAGCACATTTAAAAACCCCAATGCCACGGTAAATGTAGTCACCATGAGGAATGGTAAAGTCGTTGAGAGTCCATAACTGGTGGTTGATGAGGAGCTAGAAATGGAGATTCCGTACGGGAGGGTGCGTCCGAGCCTAAGGCCAGCAAGTATACCACTAGTGTCTGAGTCTCAAGTGAAGCCAGCTAGGGAGAAACCCAAGATGAAAGTCAGATTTGATCACAGACTCATCACAGCAAAAGACCTAAAGCGTGTACCTTTTCCGCAATGCCTAATTCAGCAAAAGTATGCGCACGAATATGGTCTGTTTCTAGAGCTTCTTAAGCAACTTAGGATTACTTTACCTTTCACTGAAGTTTTTACAGAAAATTCCTAAGTATGCTAAGTTCCTCAAAGACATGCTTTCTAATAAGAAGTTAGAGGCCTTATTTGATGTAACTTTAGATGCTCAATGTTCAGCAGTTGTGCAGAATAGATTACCCGAGAAGCTTAATGATCCAAGGACCTTTACTATCCCATGCATATTTGGTAGTTCTTCTAGGCCACATGCCTTGGCTGATCTTGGTGCTAGTATTAATGTGATGTCGTATTCTGATTTTCAGCACTTAGGTTTAGGAGATCTAGCCCCTAGTCGCATGAATATCTCATTGGCCGATCGATCTGTTGTGAAACCCAAGGGAATAGTGGAAAATATACTTGTAAAAATTGATAAAGTTCTATTCCTTATTGATTTTGTGGTTGTTGATTTTGACTATGATGTTAGATGCCCTCTAATTTTAGGTAGACCTTTCCTTAGGACTGCTAGAGCTTTATCGATGTATTCGAGGGTAAAATCACTTTGAGGGCGGATGAGGAGAGTGTGACTTTTAAGGTAGGTAAATCGGGTGGTAGTGACAACGAATCTGTGTACTTTTTTGTCTTTTATATCTTGCATGGATTGTTGTGTTAGTTATGTCACCGGGGCTAATCTGGTAGTGGTTGGTAATACTTGAAGGTGAGGTTGTGGTTGAGGATAAGTGTGGGGAGAATCCCAGGGGGATAGATAGCTTGGTTGAAATAATTTAATTATATGACCCATTAGGAGAACCCAGTGACTTAGTGAGTGAAAAAGAGGTTGTGGTGGTTGAAACTGAAGGTAGGAAGGTCACACTTAGAGATCTGGTTAGTTTAAATGAGGATACGATTTCTAGTCCAAGCGTGGGGAGGTTTATGGTTGTTGATTGTGAGAATGACTCTAGATTGAGCTATCTAGGAAAAATTAGATTTCTTCCGGGTCGTTTTAAACATTGGAAGGTTAAAGGGTTATGTGAGTATATTTTGTAACGGTTTCTCATAATTAACCATATAATTTTAATGATTACAATATATTAATTCACATGATATATCCTACATTTCGTACTTGATGTGTTTTGAGTTTAATTGTCATAGGTTATGCATTTTGAGGTGTTTTAGAAGCATTGGTAACTAAAGGTGAAAAGACGCGAGCTTTGAAGGAATTAATCAAGCAAAATAAAGACAGAGTCGTGAATGTTCGGGAGTGCGGAATAGAGTTGTTGGGATTTGAAATAATTAACATTGGTCAAGGATTGAAGGAATGGGCTTTAAATATATCAAATTGGGTTTAGAAAGAAGATTGGGCTGAAATTTGGAGCATTGGGCCGCGTCTGATCAGATTTTGGGCCAAAACATCGAAGCCCAGGACCCCCGGAGTGTCGCGAGGCAAACTTCCAAATCCCTCGCGTCACGATCCGGGTCGATGTCGGCAGATTTTCGAGATTTTTGGTATTTGACGTATTTAAGCAGTTTTTAGGTTTTTTTCTAGAGGAACTTCAGCTGTAGCTGACCAGAACTCTCCAGAGACGATTTTTCTTTAGTTCTTCATCTATTTTCTTAGTTTTGAATGATTCAATGATGTTTGTGATGTCCGGCTAAGTCCAAGTGATTACCAACGGTTAACGGTTAGCGTATTACTATTATTTTCAGTTATTCTTTGTCTATTTTTTGATTCTATAAACATAGTGACAATGTTTGATTCATATGGATGTGCAATTTAAGTTTATTTATCTTGCGTCACTATGTCAAAATTCACCTTTGGCCACGGAAAAAAACCGTGACAAAAGGTGTTTGGTCACGTTTTTTCCCATTCCAACCGACACCATAGGTACCGTGACCATATGTACCCTACGGCCACGTTACAATATCAGTGGCTGAAGCCACCTATAACCGTGGCTATAGGGTACCAATATTTGTTGTTGTAATCAAACAATTCTTCAGAAAAGCGTGGCCAAAGGGTCCCAACGGCCACATGTGTTTGGTTAACGTGGCCTTTGGTATTTTATGGTCACGTATATTCGTGTTTTAGCCACATACATCATAAAAATACGTGGCCAAAGGGTTGCTGAAATCATACATTTTGTCACAGTACGCGTGGCCAAAGGTTGGCAACGGCCACGTTAAAATATCAAAAGCGTGGCCTTTGGTATTATATGGTCACGTATATTTGTGTTTTAGCCACAAATGTTATAAAAAAAACGTGGCCAAATGGGTTGCTGAAATCATAAATTTTGTCCCAATAAGCGTGGCCAAAGGGTGGCAACGGCCACATTAAAATATAAAAAGTGTGGCCTTTGGTATTATATGGTCACGTATATTTGTGTTTTAGCCACATATATTTGGAAAAAAAAAAGTGGCTAAAGGGTAGTTGAAATCAGATATTTTGTCCCAATACGCGTGGCCAAATGGTGGCAACGGCCACGTTAAGATATAAAAAGCGTGACCTTTGGTATTATATGGTCACGTATATTTGTGTTTTAGCCACATATATTTGGAAAAAGAAAGTGGCCAAAGGGTAGTTGAAATCATACATTTTGTCTCAATACGGGTGGCCAAATGGTGGCAACGGTCACGTTAAGATATAAAAAGCGTGACCTTTGGTATTATATGGTCACGTATATTTGTGTTTTAGCCACATATATTTGGAAAAAGATAGTGGCCAAAGGGTAGTTGAAATCATACATTTTGTCTCAATACGGGTGGCCAAATGGTGGCAACGGCCACGTTAAGATATAAAAAGCGTG
Source organism: Deinandra increscens subsp. villosa (assembly GCA_039602395.1). Lineage (NCBI taxonomy): Eukaryota > Viridiplantae > Streptophyta > Magnoliopsida > Asterales > Asteraceae > Deinandra > Deinandra increscens. Next base: position 4,233 of record JBCNJP010005329.1, read on the forward strand.
ACCTTTGGTATTATATGGTCACGTATATTTGTGTTTTAGCCACATATATTTGGGAAGAAGAAAAAGTAACCAAAAGGTTGTTGAAATCAGATGGGTCCTTGCTATACGCGTGGCCAATTTAAAAGCTATTACAAAATATTAATTACAAATCAAATAAAATTCAATTACAAGTCAATACAAATGAAATACAAATAAAAAATTAAAGAAAATTACACTGCATACAAGCATTATTCTCAATCTAATTCAATTACAAGTCAACAACACTACCGCGTACGTGGTCTTCATCTTCAACTGTCCAGATTTGAGCTTAATTAGGACCATTTTTTATTGTATTCCTTCCTATACCAAAACATATAATTGATAATTAGGTTATGGAAATTGGTCATAATATATATAGCAATTTTGAAATACTTACCACCATGATAGATATGGACTGAGGAGTGCCATTTTATTGCAAGTAGTATGGGTCATCAGGTCCTACAGTTCAATTGATTTCCAGATGAACATTAGATATCCAGATGAACTTAAAACATCTGGATGAAGATCACATTAAGTTCCAGATCAACTTCAAAGTCAGTTGAACTTTGTTTGCTACACATCTCACCATTTGTTCCAACAATCCCTAGCTGGCCCAAGTGTTTGAGGTACCAAATAACATTTAAAATGGGACTACATGACATTACCAAATAGATTACTGTGAAACTATAGAACGGAATGAAACTTGACTGGCAAATATTTACCTTTTTCTTTTCAACCCCTTCAGACGAGGTTGATCGACCACCGATTTCACGCCCTACAGTTCAATTAATTACTTTATGTAAATGAGCAATCAAACCTATAATGAGTTTGACAAATACTAACCGTTGTGTGTATGTCAGCATGATTAGTGTTGTGGCTAGATCCAACAAAAATCTCCTTAGAACTTTCCTAGAACAATGTTTTTGAATTGGTAAAAAGTTAGAGCAGAATAATGACGCAGACCTATCATGAAAGTATTTATGCTGTTTTTTTAATCTAAAATAAGTTGTTACAGTTTTATTCATACAGATTATGTATATACTCTATTTTTTTCATATTAACATACATTTTCAATGAATCATAGCAGGGCCCCATTTAACTCATAACTTTGTTCTTACATGAAGTATATATTCTTATGTACCAGGAACTTGCATCTATTTGTGTTCTTCAGGAACAAGAGTTCATCCGGATTGTGTTCTTCATGAACAATAGTGTATGTGATTATAAGGTACTTGAAAATAGTATGATTAAGTTGTGATGTAAAGAATTCACCTCTGTAGATGCCGGAGCATTAAGTTTGTGTGGTAACGGTGGTCCAATTGCAGATAGATGAGCTATAAGTAGATCAAGTTTTTTCTCCGGTTCTTGAATCTTCAAGAAGATGGCCTTAATTTGTTCATTTTTTTCATCCCTAAGAAGTCTATCCTCTTTAAGTTTGAACTCAAGTTTTTCCAATTGACCATCAGTGTTGTTGGATCGATCCTTGAATTTTGTACAATTAACAGAATGTAGTTAGATGCTTTTTAACAAAGTACATAAATAGGAAAGCATGCAGACCCTATTGATTCATTATCTCTTAGTTAGTTCTTAATTATTAATATATCATATAAAGACCCTATTGATTAATTATTTGATATGTTATACATAAATTAAAGACATCTAAAGGGAAGAGTGGAACACATCATGTCTTCAGTGGATATAAACAAACAGTTCACCATTTCTAGCAAAGTAGCAGATGCATGACATCAACATTCTTCTATTCTTCTACAGGGGATTTAAACTACAATTTCTTTATTTTGTACCCCTCTAACATGAACCTACAAAAAATGTTGGAAACATTCCTATATATGTCCTCTAGGATCATTTCCTAGCTAGTAATGACCAGAGTAACGTAAATTAGTTCTTAGTTATTAATACATCACATAAAGACCCTATTGACTAATTATTTGATATGTTATACACAAATTAAAGACATCCAAAGGGAAGAGCAGAACTGTAACAACGCAAATTATTTTTACTATTTTGTTACCGATTATTTAACTTGAAAAGTGGTCCCAGAAAATTTCGTTAGAATTTAGTTAATTGCACCATCAACCCTTACAATGTTAACCATTTACAATTCAAAAGGAGGTTAAACTACAAGTTAATATAGTGTCGGTTATGTTCCAAAAGATGGCTACATTACGCCATGATCATCAAAAGAGGTGGCAACTTGTGCGTTCGGTTCGTCTCGAGCCCGGGGAAATCCGTATCTACATGGTAGCTTTACCTGCGTGCAATTACACCACATTAGTATGAATCGTTAGTGCAAGTTGGAATGGCATTTAGGCATTAAAACGGAGGCGAAACTTCAAAAATTAGGCAGCACCACCGTAAGCTACGCTGGCCACCGTAGCTTACGGTGGCTTCAGCTAGCCTACGGCGGCCTTATGCTGTCCTACGGTGGTGTCCAGGCTGCAGGGCCACCGTAGCTTACGGTGGCCACCGTAAGCTACGGTGGTACCTGTAGTGTTGATACCCCGTTTTGGTTCTCTTTCCGCTTATTCAATCCAGATTTGTTTCCCACTATTTGTTAAGTTAATAACACATAATTTGAGCTCTAAAACTTGTTAAGACTCAAATATTTAGACACAAACCAAATACCCGTTGTTACCTTGCTTTTATTTACCCGGTTGACCCGTTAAGAGCCAACCCATGCCACAACCTACCCAAGGTTGCAAATGAATGCAGCATTGGGTTTCCAATGTTTGGCATGATCATAGTGTTTCAGATTGCAACATGACTCTTACCTTTAATGCAACATGAACTTCATTAGTCCCTAGGGAGCCTTCCCAACATAACAATACATGTCACCATGTAAGAGTTCCAAATCACCAATTAAAGTTTTACATCATACACATGTTCATAGCCATTCTTGCCATCCTCCAAGGACTCGATTAGCCCTTGTGGCATCTTCGGATCAGTTACCCGAAGGCTAAAGCATGCGGTATGTAGGCCAATCAACCGAATTTGGTTGATCGAGTCACCTCCTTCCCTCCATGAGAGGATCCATTTATTCCCTCATGAGGTGAGGATGTACCCCATTCTTCCCACTATGGCCCCTAACCAATAGTGAGCTATCTATTATTGTTAGATACTAGCATAACGAACAAGATGTACGTTACCTCAATTGCTTGACGATCCACTACCGCTAGCGTGTGCTTGATTGCCTCCTTCAAACCCTTGATTGCTTATAAGGTCATTAGCTAGTCAAGACCCATTTTATGATGTCAAGCAATTACATGATCATTCACAATTTAGCATGCCCTCATGTTTCAAGTAACAAGTTCCATATACATAACACAATAACCATTTAGGAAGTTCATCAACCAAATTGCTATTCGTTCACACTCAACTCCCCAACGGGTCAAACCATTCACATGAGGCATTTCACTCGCACTTGACACCAAACTTAACAACTATACAACAATGATCATTTAAGCAATAATCACAACAATTTAGTCGCCTAACTTCGAGTAGATGTCACACAGGCATTTCATCAAACACATGGCGTGCATTACTTGCTATCTACCTCCAATTCATTCTTAAGGCCCTCTAATTACCAATTTAGCAAGGGTTGGGTGATCTCACCACAACCCAACATCAAATTATCATATATCACAAAACCAACCAACAATTTAGCTAGGTCCACCCAATTTAGAACAATTTCAAGATCATCCAAGCTGTTAGTCACCATGGGGTTTCAATTAAACAAGTTAGAGTGGCTACTTCATCAATTATGAAATCAATTGACTATCTAAGCTACATATAACAATCCTAACATCTTAGGATTCAGAAACAACATCAAATTCACAGATTTAGGGGTCCCAATTTCGACCCACACACATGCAATCAAAGGGGAATCACTTACTTGATGCTAAATTGAAGTTGGAGGAAGATTGACACTCCCAATCCAAGATTCTATCACAAAAATCGCAGCTTGGGGCCTCAATAAAGAAGAATTAGGTATTGGAGGTGTGGAGGAAGGTTGGGTGGGAATGCAGATCGCAAATCTGCGTTCTCCCCCATCCCCCACTCTATTTTGTTTAAGGCAATTTTAACATTTACAATTCTGGCCCCTCCACATTCAACTTTTGTTTAATTGCTAACTAAACATCAATTTTACTCATTTAACCCTTAGTTTTTCCATAATATGGCAAGTACTATAACCTACAAGGAACAATTTAGTCACATAACAAGACTCGGTTAAATGTTAACGGAGATTTTCCTATATAAAAACTCGGGATGTTACAACTCCACCCCCCTTAAGGGGGTTTCGTCCCCGAAAAGAAAACACGTACCGAATAAGTGGGGATAGTAGCGTTGCATCTCTTCCTCGGACTCCCAAGTTAGATCCGATCCTTTCCTATGCTCCCATTGAACCTTCACTTGGTTCACTTCTTTGTTTCTCAGCCGCTTAACCTTACGGTCGAGAATCGCCATAGGCCTTTCGACATAGTTAAGCTTATCATCAATCACTAAATCATCGAGCGGCACATAGGCGCTCTCATCGGCAAGACACTTCCTCAAATAGGACACATGGAATGTATTATGAATGCCGCTTAGCTCCTCTGGCAATTCCAGTTGATAAGCCACCTTGCCCACACGCGCAAGGATTTTGAAAGGTCCAATGAATCGAGGACTTAGCTTGCCTCGCTTCCTAAAACGAATCACACCTTTCCACGGGGAGACCTTTAACATAACATAGTCTCCATCTTGGAACTCTATTGGTCTCCTTCTCTTATCCGCATAAGATTTTTGTCTATCTTGAGCGGCTTTTAATCGTGCCCTCACGATGTCGATCTTAGCCGATGTTTCCCGAACCACCTCGCTGATGAGAGGTTTAAATGTACACTTTATTTTATATTAATCACTCCCCATACACACCAAATTGTGTTTAAAATATATTAATTTTGTTAGTTTTATGTTTAGTGTGTTAAGAGGATAAATAAGCTTAAACGGTGTAGATAAATGAAACACGAGTTGTCTAGAAAAATCAAGAGCTATAGTTATTATTTCTATAAACTATTGTGAATAAATTGAATTTGGAATTGAGGAATGGTTTAAAAGGTGAAATGAACTTAATGTGCAGGATTCATACGAGTCAAATTACAAATGAGAATTTGGTGTGAGTCCACTTGAAGACAATTTAAATTAGAAGAAGTCATGTGGGCTGCTAAGGATTTGAAGGGAAGCACGTGACTTGTGCATGTCAAGGGAATAAATCCTATCAAATGTGAACGTGAATTAAGAAAGCAGCAAGCAAATTGCATTCGCAAGTTTAAAGTTCGGGCGGTACGCCCACACAATTAATTTTTAGGGCGGTACGCCTACGGATCGAGTCGGCAGAATTTTAATTATTTTATTTTTCTAAACCTATTTAAAGGGTGTTGAGGATCTAGTTCGAACCCTAATCATCCCCAGCCGTTTTTGGGGTGAGAATTACGAATTTGGAGACTTTTTTAGAGATTCTTTGAAGGTTGTAATCATCCGGTAATTGTTTCTTATGCAACCTTTAATTTTAATCATGTTTGTTTCATTAGCCATGTCCGGCTAATCCACCACTAACCGCTTTTGGTGATTGGTTGGTGGATTCGTTCTATGATTAATCTATTGCTTAACTAGTTATTCCGGAATACTTGCTACCGTTGAATACCTACATGCGGAATTGTTAAAATCAACTAGTAATCTAGGGTTTTAGTGGTCCACTGTTTATTGATCTAGCACTTTCTTGCGGCATGACTAATCAGCCCATTAGGAAACTAGGTTATTAGGTCAAGGAAGCAATTGGGGGGCATGTCTATGTGTCACGGTTAAGGAATTAGGTTTTTCTAGATCGGTAGCCAACCAGGATCCAGAAGTGGTTAGATTCGTCTCATTTGAATTCAATTAAGTTTTTAGGTTAAAGTTAGTTAATTTGTTAGTTAAATCACTAAATCAATCAAAACAGCTAAGTGGCAAGTAGATAATTTTAGGTTAATCAGTACTTTTAGTTAACTTAGTTAGTCAATTAATCAATTTCCACATATTCCCTAGGTTCGATACCCTAACTTCCACTACTACAAAATCAAATTAGGTTGGGGATTTGAAACGGCCTGACAAACCGTTATCACTCGCGGCTACTTAGCTCACGTTGGCCCACTTCACCCCAACATACTGGTGTTCGGCACTTTCTACCATACAACATCTCGAACGGAGGCATCCCAATACTCGAGTGGTAACTATTATTGTAGGCGAATTCTACGAGTGGCAAGTGTCGGTCCCAATTTCCCCCGAAATCAATAACACATGCCCGAAGCATGTCTTCCAACGTTTGGATGGTCCTCTCGCTTTGGCCGTCGGTTTGGGGGTGATATGCTGTACTGAGGTGTAATCTAGACCCCATTTCCTCTTGGAACCCTTGCCAAAATTCCGATGTGAACCGGGTGTCCCGGTCCGATACTATGGAAACCGATACCCCGTGGCGAGACACAATTTCGTCAATGTAAATATCGGCCAATTTCTCCGATGAGGACTTCTCCCGAATAGGGAGAAAGTGTGCACTTTTGGTCAGCCGGTCCACAATCACCCAAATAGCGTCGTGGTTCCTGGCCGTTCTTGGCAACTTGGTTACCAAGTCCATAGTCACATGTTCCCATTTCCACACGGGGATTTCCAAAGGTTGCAACTTCCCGTATGGTCTTTGATGCTCAGCCTTGACTTGTAGACAAGTCAAGCATCTCTCGACGTACTTGATTATGTCGCGTTTCATCCCGGCCCACCAGTAATTGGCCTTTAAATCGTTATACATCTTTGTTGCCCCCGGGTGTACCGTGTACCGAGACTTATGGGTCTCGTCTAATAACATATTCCTCACATCACATGAGTTGGGAACCCAAACTCGCCCAAAGCGGGTCTTTATTCCACTTTCTTCATCTACTAGATCTTTTACTTGGCCCACAATCCGCTCCTTTTTCAAGTTTTCTTCTTTGACTGCTTCAATTTGGGCCTCCTTGATCCGAGCTATCAAGTTAGAGGTCACCACAAGTTGCATAGATCTCACTTTAATGGGCGCATAGTCCCCCTTTCGGCTTAGGGCATCGGCTACCACATTGGCCTTGCCCGGGTGATAGTGAATCTCGCAGTCATAGTCCTTGATCGTCTCAAGCCATCTTCGTTGCCTCATGTTCAAGTCCTTTTGGTCGAAGAAGTACTTGAGGCTTTTGTGATCAGTGAAGATCGTGCATTTGGTCCCATACAAATAATGTCGCCAAATCTTCAAGGCAAACACTACCGCCGCCAACTCTAGGTCATGCGTAGGGTAGTTTTGCTCGTGCACCTTTAGTTGCCGAGATGCATACGCGATCACCTTGCCTCGTTGCATCAACACACAACCGAGGCCAACTTGCGACGCGTCCGAGTAAACCACCATGTCCTCGTTGCCCTCGGGCAAAGTTAAAACCGGGGCTTGAGTCAGCTTTTGTTTGAGGCTTCGAAATGCCTCCTCTTGCTCGGTAACCCATACAAACTTAGTTTCTTTCTTAGTCAGCTTCGTTAAGGGTAAGGCTATTTTCGAGAAATCTTGGATAAATCTCCGGTAGTAGCCTGCTAGCCCGAGGAAACTCCTAACCTCGGTGGGAGTCTTAGGAGCTTCCCATAAAGTTACCGCTTCAACTTTAGCCGGGTCCACCTTAATCCCCTCGGAACCAATTACATGGCCCAAAAATTGCACTTCTCTTAGCCAAAATGCACATTTAGAGAACTTGGCATACAACTTCTCAACTCTTAGTCTCTCAAGTATCTCTCGTAAATGCTTGGCATGCTCGGCCTCGCTCCGAGAGTAGATCAAAATATCGTCAATGAAGACTATCACCGATTTGTCTAGAATGGGTTTGCACACGCAGTTCATTAAGTCCATGAAGGCCGCCGGTGCGTTTGTTAACCCAAAGGACATCACGCAAAATTCGTAGTGCCCGTAGCGAGTTCTAAAGTCCGTCTTGGGGATGTCCTCCTCTTTCACCTTCAGTTGATGGTACCCTGACCGCAAGTCGATCTTGGAGAACCATTTGGCCCCTTGTAATTGATCGAATAGATCGTCAATTCGGGGCAAGGGATATCGATTTTTCACCGTGAGTTTGTTTAACTCCCGGTAATCGATGCACATCCGCATACTCCCATCTTTCTTCTTTACAAATAGAACCGGGGCTCCCCATGGTGAGATACTCGGCCTAATAAACCCCTTGTCCAGCAACTCTTGGATTTGGGTGTTGAGTTCTTGCAACTCTGGGGGGGCTAACCGATATGGTGCCCGCGCTACCGGCTTGGCATTCGGAATCAGGTCAATTCTGAATTCTACATCTCTATCCGGAGGCATACCCGGCAAGTCTTCCGGGAACACATCTTTGAATTCTTGGACTACCGGTAACTCATCTATTACCGGTCCTTGTACTCTCGTGTCGGTCACCGTGGCTAAAAAGGCTTGGCATCCCTTTTTTATATACTTTCTCGCTTTGTGCATGGAGCATATTAGGGGTGTTCCGCCTTTGTCACCCAGTATGGTGTCTTTGTCCCCCTCGGGTGACATGAGTTCAATTGTCTTGTGATCGCATATCACTCTCGCATGGTGACGGGATAGCCAATCCATTCCTACCACCACCTTGAACTCTCTCATAGCCATAGGGATGAGATCAATGGAGTATTCCTTCCCGTTGATGGTGATCGTGCATCCCCGACATACATCATAAACAAGTATAGATTTATCATTAGCAACTTCTACTTCTAACGGCACATGCAAACTTTTCAATCACAAATGAAGGGTGCTTAACAAAATCAATTGAGACAAATGACCTATTAGCACCCGTATCAAATAACACACGTGCAGGCAACGAATTAATCGGAAAAGTACCTGACACGACGTTGGGGTCAATCTTGGCCTCGTCGGCCGTTAGTTGGAATGCCCTTCCGGTGGCCCGCGGAATTTCAGTTTTTCCCCCACTCCTTGACCCTTCACCCATCAATTTTGGGCAGTTCGGCTTCTTATGACCCGTCTGATAGCAGTTGAAGCATCTAACTACTTCAGAGGGGCAATTGGAGACAAGGTGGCCCTTTTTGCCACAATTCAAACATGGTCGATCTTTGAAGAGGCACTCGCCCGGATGCCCCCTCACACAAATCTTGCATTTGGAGTTTCCCCCCTTGAACTCTTTCTTTTTGGGGGATTCTCCCCTTTTTTGCTTCTTTGGAGGGTTTGATTGTGCCTCATTAGGCCCTCTCCTTTCACGGGTTTCTTCCTTTCGGGTGATATCAAGTTCCCGAGCCCTCGAAGCATTAATCATTTCTTCCACCGTATTGAAGCTCGTTAGGGGCACGAAGTCCTTAATCTTGGGCTTTAGCATGTTCCTATAGAAGAACATCCTTGCCCCTTCGGTAGGCAACACGTCTGCACAAAACCTGACCCGATCAAGGTAGATCCCCGTGATTTGGTCTACCGTTTGGTCATCGGTCTGCTCCAATTTGAGAAACTCCTGCTTGAGTTTGTTCACCATTGCCTTCGGGCAATGATGTTCAGTAAAGATTTCTTTGAATTCGGGCCACGTTAGTGCATTAATTGCAACGTCCCCTTTTTCTTGGGCCTTGGCGTCACACCAATCTTTTGCCCGATCTCGAAGGAGACCCGTGGCATAACTCACTTGATCATCTTCTTCACAATGGGTCCGGCGGAATACACCCTCCACGTTGGTGATCCACCGATGGCAAGCAATAGGATCCACCTCACCCGAATAGTGAGGGGGTTTGCAAGCCATGAATTTGTTAAAAGAACAACGTTTCTTCGCCTTTTCCGGTTCCCTTCGACTTAGAAGAACCTCATTTAGCTCATCAAACTTTTCATCCATGGTTTTAAGAAGATCCTCTTGGATCTTGTGCACATATTCCGGGAGGGCGGCATCAATAGCTGTCACACCCCAACCGACGGCGGAATATGTCGGGGCGAGACGACTGTCCAGATGCACATGACAACTAGTAATAGTTACCAAATACTTAAACATGCCATTTTTATATATAAACAAAGATCCGTACAATAATTCAAATATAATCATCAAGCATTGATTTAGTGTCTTTATCTAGGTCCGCAATCCTATCGTGATCAGTCAAATAATCCAAGTAGTCATCCTGCAACATGTATAAAATAGAGAGTGTCAACTACAAAAGTAGTTGGTGAGTAATCATAGAGTTATGTATATGAAAAGTCAGCGGTTTATGCCATTAAGTATTGATTCATATGATATATATTATAAAAGACTACACTAAAGAATAAAGACTATCCAAAAGAATAAAGACTATCCAAAAGAATAAAGACTATCCAAAAGAATAAAGACTATCCAAAAGACTATCCATTCACCACTCATAGATATAGATGTTGTGTAACCAAGCCTAGACAATAAGGGAGCAATCACCTATTTGAAGACAGGATTATGTCTCAATATCCTAGGTGGGTTGTCAACCAATAGATTTGTATCTATCATTGTTACCACGGCACGATGGTTAATGACACACAAAAGAATAAAGACTAACCATTCATGATTAAAGATTTATGATTCCCACACTTTAGATATTAGACATAGATACACATAATAAAGAACACACATAATATCATAGGATCGCAGTGATTTCGAATAAGAAATAAAGATTTAGGATTTAGATATAGGATATACATGTTGCACCCCAAAATGAGAAAGTGGTTATTAATACTCACTATTCTAGTCATCATTTGATTGAAGGAATCACCCTTCTAATAATAACAGGAGTTTATATCGCATAATATCCCACAGTAATAAATGGGGGTATGAGTACTCACATGAAGAGCGGATTGAGGATGAATGATAACGCTGAATTTGATATGACAGATCTTGAGATTAGCCTAGTGACATGAATAGGCTAAATAAATACAAAGAATATAGTTCCAATTGGACAGGGTTCTTGAAGAGTGTTAGGTTTTTTTTATTTATTATTATGTCAAAAGACTATCTCCGTATTGATTACAACAAAGATTAGTGATAATATGAAAACGCGTTTTCCTATAAGTAAACACTCACTCCAGGAATCCCCAGGTAAGTCTGCCAGGTCCAACGAGGGATTTATGCGACATCCTTACCTATGCCAGGAAACCCGGTGTACAGGCGTTTACCCTTCCGGTCCGCGCGAATTCTAAATAGTTTTATAAAAATTGATATATCATATCATAAAATATAAATTATGAATGTTTATAGATTTTGATATATATATATATATATATACTTTTTAAAATAAATAGAATTTAAGTATATATATACATTTGTTTTAGTTTATAAATATATATATATAAAATATATATTTATATATATTTTTATGAAACATATATATATATATATATATATTGATAATACTGTTTATAAAATTATATATATATATATAATCATATAATACCAAATAGTAATTTATGATCATAGATATATATTTGTTTTTAACAAATATTTCTATTCATCAATTTTACGAATAATATCAAACGTGCTCCAAAAATGATGAAAATTTAGGGATTTAATCTTGATAGTATACAAAGATATCCCTTAGAATTTGAGACCCAAACTCATAACCGTTTGTTAAATTTGGGCATTATAACGACGTATAATACCGTTTTTACTCAAAAAAAAATGTTCTCCAATTGTGAAATTAACTTAGGGGTTTCTTTAGTTATGTGTTCGTATGAAGATCCCCAAAATTACAGCTCCTAATTCCTAACAGATTGTTCTAATTTTAGAAATTAAGTTCAAGAACCCTAGTTTTTAAGCAAATCTGAAACTTGATTAAAACAACGATATGAACAGAAATTGATAGAGGGATTTTGTTCTACGTACCAAATAGAGGAGGACTGCAGAAAATTAGACCTCGAGAGCTCCTGAGTTGAGAGAATTCGGGCAGTGAAGATACGGGTATGAAATGAAGGTTTTTGAGAGATAGATTTTAGGAATTAAAGCTTGATTTCGAGTTCCAGAGGTTGATTTATATACTAACAGGGACGAAATCTCGTTAGGACACGCGTTCTGGTGACTAATCGAAGAATTTGACACTAATCAAATGGTTAAACGGGGCTGAAACACGTAGCAAAGCTAAAAACACGTCTGCACATTCTGGGGCGTACCGCCCAGAAATTAGACATTTGGGGAGTACCGCCCTAAAGTGACATTTTGGGGAGTACCGCCCAGAAGTTAGAAATTTGGGGCGTATCGCCCAGGAGTGATTTTGGCAGATTTACACTTTTAGCCCCTGAAGTTTCATTTTTGCAGTTTTAGCCCCTGAACTTTGATAAATTGACACTTTTAACCCCAAAAATTATAAAAATTCATTTTTCATTATATTTGAACTTTAGGATTTCAAATATTATATTTTTATAATTTGCGAGATTTCCGGTTAACACCGAAATTAGCGTCAAAGATCAGATTTTATTTATTTCGCATTTTAGCCTCAAACTTTTCGGGAAACCCTACATTTATTTACTCGTGCTTATTATTTCCCACAAGTACTACATATGTTTGGTTTGCTCAAGTTTTCGGGTTTAATGGAAATAACAATAACTGAAATAGAATTTCGAATTCGGGTCGGGTTTAAATGAATATGGATTGACCGAGTTGTCACAATAGCCTTCCGGACTTCTTCAGCAATTCGGGCCCTTAGGGCCTCCTCTCTCTGTTCCTCGGTCACGCCGTCCCCAACTTGGTTCGTCATGACACTACAGAGTTTAATTCAACCAATTAGTTCACATATCAATTCCCCTTGCCTAGAGCAGGGTTGCTATGGACTCCCCTCGGCAATTTCCAAGGGTGTCACACATAAGGTCATGGGTTTATAGCAATTTCCATAACCCATCTTAGACTATTCATGCGTCTCTCGCATCTTTGGTTTCGGTGCAATTCACCACCCCCGTACATGATCTGAAATTACCAAGTTGTGCATCAATTATGCACCCTTAGTTACCTTCCATAACACACACTAGAACCATTATCATAAATCTATTTAGAAATTTAACACGTACCCGGATCTCCGCGAAAGCTCGAACCGAACGCTTAGCCATTATCTCGAGCACGGGTTTGAGTTCAAGAGTCAAATTACCCTTGAATCCCTCAAACCTCGGCTCTGATACCAACTTGTAACAACGCAAATTATTTTTACTATTTTGTTACCGATTATTTAACTTGAAAAGTGGTCCCAGAAAATTTCGTTAGAATTTAGTTAATTGCACCATCAACACCGAAATTAGCGTCAAAGATCAGATTTTCTTTATTTCGCATTTTAGCCTCAAACTTTTCGGGAAACCCTACATTTATTTACTCGTGCTTATTATTTCCCACAAGTACTACATATGTTTGGTTTGCTCAAGTTTTCGGGTTTAATGGAAATAACAATAACTGAAATAGAATTTCGAATTCGGGTCGGGTTTAAATGAATATGGATTGACCGAGTTGTCACAGTCTCCCCTACTTTAGGAAATTTCGTCCCGAAATTTAGTAGAGAGACTTGTGATAAGGATATACATAAAAGATTATATCGAAAATAGATGTGTACTTTCGATTATTGAATCTGTTATATTTCCAGACTGGATTGATGTATGAAAAGATTTACCAGAAGTAGAAATATGGTCCTACAAGGAGCAAGTTAGATTAATGATATAGATTTTGATATGGACTACCAGAGTCAACTCTTGGTCTGATTCCTAGCCCATCTGTGAAGTATCATCAATGTATATGGGGTGTACCGCAGCTAACCCATGCATACACCGGATATGATTGTGTTTAGATAGAAGAACATTTGAAATTGAATTCGCTTGATTGTAGGATAAGAGACTCTTAATTAATGTTTTGACATGATTTAATAGATATGCAAAATGAGCGTCAAGAATTGATATTTAGAATGTTGAGTTGTGTTTGTAAGATTTTCTGATTTACATCAGAAAAACATTAATGACTCTCTCCCCTACTTTAGGATATTTCCTAAATAGGAAGATTCAAAATGAAATATGAGGGGAATTATGCAACATGTATTCTTTTGAATATAGAAAATAATATCTTGAAAATCAATGAAATAGTCTTTATACAAGGTTTCGGATTTTCCTTACAAGAGGATGTGTACGTTTCAGGGGGGTGCTAGATGTGTCGCGACTCACACCTAGTCTTTCTGTCACGTGGCACAAAGTATATAAAAATCCGGAACAATCCTTGTCAAAACTCATGACCTTTCGTCTATGACCAAAACAACTGTATGGTGTAGCTAGCATCACACACAATTGATGGCTATAGTACAAATAAGTCTTAGCTTTGCAAGAATAATGATGATTGGAGTAAAACACAAACGATGAATGATTAATACGCATAGTTATGAAATTACGAAGGTGATAAAGGATTATAGGGTTTGGATAATCAAAAACCAAGTGTCTTGGGTTTATTGATTTCAAACCTAAAACAAACCAACACCAAACTGATATCGAATACCATGATCTGATTGGATTACCAAGTATCAGCCATATAGATTGAGCAATATAAATTTGGATTCCATGACTTAACATGGATCAAACCACATGCCTCGAGTATAGGAACTATTAACATGGTTTCATAGATGAAATTTGAGTAATAAGATTGAATTTCATAAATCGAATTAACTAAAGTCGAGTTTATGAAGTAATTCTTAGGAATAGTTTTGTTTAGAACATGTATCAAAAGTTGAGGTTAGGAAATGAGAGTTGAATGTATAAAGGGAAATAGTGTAAATTAAATTCATGATTTGATTATTGAATCACCAAGTGTCAATTCATGAGTTAATTACACTACTACAAAAACTGGCTTTCTTGACGTGCATTGCGCGTCAAGAAAGGGCCTTCTTGACACGCAAATGCGCGTCAAGGATGCGGGGGTCAAGAAGCTTCTTGACGCGCAAAATGCGTGTCAAGAAGCTCTTGACGCGCAAACGATGACGCGCATTTTATGACGCGCAATGCGCGTCATAAAATGCACGTCAAGGAAGCCCCAGTCATAAATAAAGATGACACGCATTTTTGCGCGTCAAGAATGTAAAAATTAAAAATATAAAAAAATATTTTTAATAGGATCACTAATTTCTACATTAAATAAAAAATTACCTGATATTACAAAATAAAATACACTTATAGCAAAATAATGCATTTAATATATATAGCAAACCAATATGTTTCATACATTGATATATATCGATCTTCGTTATTCCCATAAATGTCAATAAAACTCATATTTGTTTTAGTACTTGCACATATCTCGACTTGATAACAAGATCCTGCCTTTCTAGCTCCTTCCTCGATGAAAACATATGTTAATAAAACAATAGTTCTTGATCTGCAACATAACACAACCAAATAAACAACAACAGCTCTGGATCTGCAGCTCTATAATTTTATTTTTACTTAAATGAACTATTTTGACCAAATTAATCCAAATATGCAGTTTCAAATAGCTTACTTGCTGTTTAGTGTTTCCATCAAATCCTAAGAATTTAAATCCCATCACTAGCTTGAAAACTTCATGGTATTAAGCAAAAATGACTCTGACTTGCATCTAGCTCTTCAAGCACTTGCTGGCATCGTATCTGTTAGAACCAGACCATATATTGCAGCACTGAAGTCTGCTAATCTTGGTTAATTAAAATCAGCAATATGCTGCATAAAAAAGCAATTAAACCATAAATGCAAATAAAAATAAAATAATGTAGTTCAGCAATATGGATATTGTTCTTAATGGGCTAGGCAGTAGGAGTCTTACAGCTTACGGCTAGATACACGGTATGTGATCAAAATCAGATGCAAGTAGAACAACCTTCTTTATCTAAGTTTTTAGAAGTATCTCAAATACTAAAAAGTAACTGTGAGTTCAGCACAAAGGAGAAAAAAAGATTATAAGAAGATAATAACATGCATGTGATAATTTATGACTTTTAAGTGAGATTTTACTCACTAGTGACATCATATACAATGACTGCAACTGATGAATCTATTATATAGCTTGGAATGAGACTCCTATATTTTTCCTAAATAGTCATAGATATAAGACATGATAATCATAGTAAATAACATATTTTGTTTCAAATGATTCAATGAAGAACTTTAGATCACCCTACAGAAAGAACAAGGACAAGAACAAAAAATAGAACTAATAAAGTTGCCTAAATTCGAGATATCATGCCACAGTAAGCATAAATAGGTTATAGAAATAGAGACATGATCATCATAGTAATTTACATCTTCACAACAGTATTAAAAGCACTAAAGAGGAAAGTTTTATTAAAATAATGTTATTCTGATAAATGAGAAACCCACAAACCTGAAGTGTGCCATGAGGTTTAGTGGTTTTGTTTTGTTATGACACATGTTTGGTTTTACATTTTTCTGACCAGCTTCACCACTAGCTCCCATAAGCTTGTGAGAATCAAGCACCATGATCTTATCTTCTTTCTATTTGTGAACCAGGATACTAATGCTTTCCATGGCTTTGGCTCAAAGCATACGACTAGCTTTGTCATTTTCATTCACTAATATAGCTTTTAACTATGGCATAACTGCATCATAGTACTTCTGAAAGTGTTCCTATTAATGCAAAAAAAAAACACCCAAGTTAAACTAGTATACAACTTGTTCCAACAGAGGACTAGTTATGCAATAAAATAGGAGCAAGATGTGTCATTATTTCCCTATTTATGGACAACTAGCGGTGCGGGTCAATGAACAAAGCTATTAGGAAGCGCTCCTACAAAAGAGCAACAAAAATACATGCAGATGAGTATCATTAAATAAATTAGAACAACTAACATCCTTCTAATAGTAACCACCAATAAAAGAAAACTTGAGTAAGGCAATTCTTATTGTTACCTCTCATGAAATGCAATATAATAAAGAAATAAAAGTTCAAAAAGAGAAGCCTTCTCTTATGTAAATCAATAAAACAAAAAATTATCTTCAATTTATGTTTAGGAAGCAGCAGCCAAATAACAAATGGTGAGGATGATGATGATCTGATAGGTGGGAATAACAAAGAGGGAAACAAATTTAAGAACAAAATTAAGTAGATAATTATGCATCAAAGTCAGAGATGTAATGAACATAAACCATGTGTACCTCAAATGGCATGAAATGAGCAAGCTCATCACCATCCACTCCGATTAAAGCCTGGTATTTTAAGAACAAAATTAAGTAGATAATTATGAGAATCATGTAAAACCCGTTCACTAAGTGCCACTGTGGCAGATTATCTGATGAAATGCAGATTCCCCAATGACCAAACCTGTTCGGACCTGTTTAGTATATATATACCAAAGGAAAACAGAAAGATAAAAGCCAAAGATTAGTTTTTCAAGATGTTTGTCAAATAGTGATGATTGGTTATAGATTTCCCAAAATCATCCAAGCTTTGGTTACATTCAGATATGATTATGCAAATTCTATCATTTCAACATAACATTAATTTTTAGCTAAACTTTTTAACTTTACCTATTTGACCTGTTAAAACATAACTCGAATTGACACATTCATAAGTACATGGGTCAAGATTGCCACCTAAAAGTTAAAAATCTTGAACAGGTCTTTTTATGAAAAGCCGAAGGCAGAAGCCAGAGGACAGAAAGTCAGATGAGTGACAAGAAATACATACCCCAAAGAAGTTTGAAAACGAAGAATCTTCAGGTAAATCTGTAGTAGAACCAGAAGTAGTAAAGGGCGGCTCTAATGGTCCTTCAGTTACAGAAGATGGAGGTACGGCTTCAAGTTCCTCAAACTCACTACATACCAAAACTTGAATCAAGATTATTGTAAAAAGATGTGGGATCACGAATGTGAATAAAGATGATAAATTTCAAATGGCAAATACAATCAAACAGACTGCACGTGGTATTTTCCGTGTTAACAAGCATATGCCCTTTTCTTTTGCCTTCGCCTTTTCTTGTAAAATCAGACCTGCAGAGTTAGACCTGTACTCCTAAGAAGATTTCTACTATGTACACTTACAATAATCGCCACCACAAGTGCTAACGAGCATCCAAAGAAACAACCTGCAACCGAAAATACACTAGTCAAAGCTGTACTGTTTGTCTCTTCAAGTCATTAATAGGTTTTCATAGCCTTTAATTATCTTGCAGCGTGTATGTAACTTACCCACAAAAAATGTTACCCGATGCTTCTTTCTTTTAGTATTTGGCTTCAAGGTCCTCATTCCTTGATGGTGATTCCCATTACAGAAATATTTTACAAATGCTGACTCGACCCTCTCTATGCACTTCCAATGCCAACCACTTCACTAAGAAACGACTTCTTATCCTCAGATGATGGCATGGTATAGTTTGTATTACCAAAACCCTCTATCCACCGTGCAAGACCTTCTGTTGGCGGCGGTTTACTGTTGTCTTCTCCAGCAAATATAGCTGATAAAGCTTCCTGTGCAGTTTCCCTAACAGACTTATTAAGTGCATCACCCTTCAAAGGATCTGGTTGTCCTTTATGGTGAATGAGTTGTCGAACAGCCACCGAGTTCCTTTGCATTTCCCTCCTAAATTCCACACCAGACTTCCCCACCGTATACTTAATAACTCTTAAAGCCTACAAATACAAATCACAAAAACATTGATGTAGAAAACCAATTTCTTTAACAAAAAGTAAGTTCCTTTTGTTCTCCATATCTCATCCACATCAGTTTATTCTTCACAACCACACTAATTATTATACCACAAAACTCAATTACAATGATCACTCTCATCATACTTACAATTGAAAAGCTCGAACAAATTTTACAAAACTAAAACCCCCTTTCCAGTATCTGCAAACTGCAATTTAAAAAACATGTAGGATTTGTGGACTCTATTTGTGGGGGGCAATGAGGGTTAATTTTATCAAATTCATCAAAACTTTCGTGTTTTCTTATACAGCTGGGAGATGTTTCAGATCCCAAAATCTATGGATTGACATCATAATTAACTTAAGCAATTTAGACTAATGAGATTCCAATTCACACCTCAAATCACAAGCAGTTGAATATACCTATACCTTAATTAATAGGTAACCACCGATGGCAAGTAATCAAATGACCATAAAAATTAAAAAGTAAACTAAGTAACAAATTGCACAACCAGCTTCTATTCAGATCTAATGTTTTCAATTCCGTTAAAACCAGAAAGGGATCATCAAAAGTATACCTTTTGCTTGACAATGGGAGACTTATGCTGGAGACGTTTGAATATAAATTCAGACACTTCCTTGACGATGGAGACGTGAGAAGAGCGTAGAAGTTCGCAAATCTCTTCCAATTTGTACACAGGCGCGACTTTATCTTCATCAGAAGTCGCCGCGTCAATCATGACTGACCTCCAGTACGATTCCACCGCTCTCCTGCTCGAATCCATCGCTTCCAATTCCGATTCTGATCTGGTGTTCTTCCGCGCAAACACGATCAACTCAAACCCTAGATAAACCAAACACAAGTTTCCTCTTCTGCAACTGTGTGTGTGTGTGTTAGGGAGGGAGAGAGAGATTACAGAATCGCAGTTGTTGAATCGCTAATTTTGAAGCGCGATGAATTAGGGCTAGATTTCGAGAGAATTAGGGCCGAGGAATCGTAGAGATTTCAAGAGATTTCGAGAGATTTCGAGAGATTTGAGCGGAGGGAATCGGTGGGGAGGAGGGAAGGAGGCGGGGGAGTGTACGTATTTTGGGTGTTAGGGCAAAAAAATTTGGAAAGATTTTTGGTGAGTGGGGGGAATTTAGAGTGAATTTCAATTCAGGGGGAAATGTTGGTGGGAATTTTTTTATAAAACGATGGAAAATTCTTGACACTCACATTTTAAGTGTCCTCCGTGTTTTTTTTTTTGAAATATGACAGAAATTCTTGACACTCAAAAATGCGCGTCATGAATTCTTAGGAATTACCAATAATTGACATTTTATTTTGACACTTCAGTTTTTGCACGTCAAGAATTATCGAGTGTCATCGTTCGCGTGTCAAGGAAAGCAGTTTTTGTAGTAGTGTTAGCAAAGTGTTTCCCCATATTAGATACAAAGTTTATGATTTGAATCAGAAAAAGAGCTTAGAGTAACTCGAGTATTGCTAAAGAAGGTCATGAATTTATCTAGATAGATGCTGAAGTTTTATGAATATCATAAGAATGATTGTTGAATCAAGAGGTGACCTTGATTTGTTTATAATAATAGATTTGAAAATTATTCTCACGGGTAGAATAGATACAATATGAGTAGATGTTGTCTTTTAAAGCTTAGGATACAAATCATCTTTGTAGAAATAATTGATTGCGAGAATAAGATTATGAGAATGCCTGAATTCTGGTATGGATTGGTAGTTTGTAGATTTTTGAATTTGAGAGACGATAAGGTGACTTGCAACGGAAGTAACGTTAGGTATGAGGTCAATGTGGATGTCGGTTTGGTGAAAGGGAAGAAAGACCCAATACGTCTTCAGAAACTTTTTAGAGAAATTCTGAATGATTAAGGATATCTTTGGTTCCCATTTCTTTATTATGATTATCCACAATATAGACCAAAGATACCACGTACTTCTTGTGCAGGTATTAGTGGGTTATGGGTTAAACCCACTGGCTGGATTATCGTCATAAATTACCAGAATTCGAGGTAGTAGGTGGTTTATTTAAACACACAAATGTTTGAAGTAAGAGTCTTGAGGTTAAGGATGAATGAGAATGTTTGGAGATACTAATAGTAAGTAATATCATGATACACTCATGACACAGAGATTTTAATGTTCTGAATGAATGTAAGATTGTTTACTTGAGAGGTCATAAAGTCATAGACTTGTCCACATGTAATCCCATAACCATGTGAACTTGTAAATTTCATAAATTTCCAAACAAGTGAACTTTCTGACATGCATATCGAGGTTCAAAATGGATAAGCTGAAAATTTTATTAAAGCGGATAGTGAAATATATCACAAGAACAAAAGTAAATACTACAAAGATCTTCAGCTGATCTGAGTGATTCCTGGATATTATTATAAAGTCCTTCAGATAATATCCATATTGGAAGTTCCTGACGAAGCTCCAGGATTAGCATCTTTATTTGAGAAAGTTTTGTTGGTGAAAACTTGTAGACAGGCTTTACGAACATGATTAGGATCTCCATACTGGTAGAAATAACGCACAAAGGTCTTTGCGGTTTGAGATGCAACAGTGAATTGATCAAGCACACGTGTCATGGCTCGAATCATTTGAGGTTGAACTAATTTACGACATGTGTTCATGGGGTGACCATAGCAACCATATGTGTGACATTGCCGACAAATCGAATTAGCTGGGTGGTGAAGCTTACACGTGTTGAACTCAGGATGAAACCCGAGGTAAGGTTTCTTAGATGGTGGTACAATAGGAACAGTTTTAGTAGTAGGGGGTAACAGGAACAGTAGTAAGATGTTTTGACTTCCTCTTCTTCTTATTAACCTTTCTTGTGGAGATTTTGAGGGTTTTAAAACTCTGTGGTAGATCATTAGATCTTTTAAAGTCTTCGTGCTTTTCAAGGTTGCATGACTTGCAGTGTTTGGAGCAAACGGTGTTTTAGGACAAATTCATCCATGACAAGGTTAGCATTTAGAGCTTCCTGAATTAGATCAGGGATAACCTCTGCTATTTGTTGAGCTACCTGTTGGGCTGCTTCGTGAATTCGGTGATGATTGTCGTGATTCATTATAGAGGGAAAGAAATCATACACGAGGTAAGAAATATAACAAAAGTGATAATCAAGGTGGTGAAACTTTATGTGTTTAGAATTGTGATATGATGAGTATTGACTTTATAGTTGAAACATAAGAGGACGCTTTTTAAAATCATAGATTTGGATAAAGGCTGGATTGGAAGTAATGAATATAATTTGACAAGAGATGTGGTAGAGAACACGAGATTCCGTCGGGTTAAATATGTGAGGAGGTATCGAGAAACAACGTGTCGATGAAATATGTGAGATCATTTTGGAAAAATATATATATGAATTTGATAAATCACGAGATTACAAAATCAAATCATGTTGTCTTTGTTAAAACATAATGGAATGTCTTCATTTCCCGATTGGGAAACTACAACCTTGACTTATCAGGGTTAATATAATTCTTAGAAACGTTTACCATGGCATGCTTTGGCCTAATAAGTTTCAATACTTTCACCAAGGATTGCAACGGTAAGACAAAATGTCAAGCCGAAACAAAATACTTAGCTACTTGTATATCCACCCTTCCAGTTACTACATGTCTGTTGCTAAGAATCTTAACACCGACGAGAATTTAAATAAAATCAAGATAAATATATAAAATATCAAACCCTACATTGGCACATACTGTACCCTTTATTAGGAAAGGCTAGGAAGCCTTGAATAAGTGTGTGTCAAGTGTTAAGATGAGAACGAGATTTAAGCAGGCAAGCTTAAGTAGCATATAAGGACATAATCTAATAATAGGTAGTCTAACATGAGCGAATCATGTGGGACACCTAAGGTATAGTCTAGGCCATCCAGTTCTAATAACCTAGATCCCTATAGCCAAGGCTCTGATACCAATCTGTCACACCCCAACCGACGGCGGAATATGTCGGGGCGAGACGACTGTCCAGATGCACATGACAACTAGTAATAGTTACCAAATACTTAAACATGCCATTTTTATATATAAACAAAGATCCGTACAATAATTCAAATATAATCATCAAGCATTGATTTAGTGTCTTTATCTAGGTCCGCAATCCTATCGTGATCAGTCAAATAATCCAAGTAGTCATCCTGCAACATGTATAAAATAGAGAGTGTCAACTACAAAAGTAGTTGGTGAGTAATCATAGAGTTATGTATATGAAAAGTCAGCGGTTTATGCCATTAAGTATTGATTCATATGATATATATTATAAAAGACTACACTAAAGAATAAAGACTATCCAAAAGAATAAAGACTATCCAAAAGAATAAAGACTATCCAAAAGAATAAAGACTATCAAAAAGAATAAAGACTATCCAAAAGAATAAAGACTATCCAAAAGAATAAAGACTATCCAAAAGACTATCC
>JBCNJP010005332.1:0-48063 GCA_039602395.1 Deinandra increscens subsp. villosa
CCCATCCCATTTCCTGATTTGAATATGGCTGCTAGACGTACTGTTCATGAAATAGCTAGTGACGGAGTCGTAGATGCTAGGTTTTCCATTGCACCCACCACCATTGCTAACACTGCCAACTGGCAAATTCCATCTCATGTCCTGAACACGTTAACCCAAACCATTCAATTCCATGGCCTAGATGAGGAGGACGCACCCGCTCACTTATCTCGATTCGTACGTATCTGTGCCACTTTTGGCCTCAATGGCGTTCAACCTGAAACCGTCTACCTTCGCTTGTTCCCATTTTCACTCACCGCTCGTGCTGCCCAGTGGCTTGAAACCCTTCCCGCAAACTCAATTGCCACTTGGGCCGATCTCCAACAAAAATTCCTGAAAAAGTATCATTCGCCCGCGAAAGCCGCACGTATGAGGGAGCAGATTCACTCTTTTCGCATGGACCCTGACGAGCCATACTATCTTGCGTACGAGCGCTTTAACACTCTTTTGAGCAAATGCCCCCAACACGGTTTGACTGATTGGGCAATCATTGAAAATTTTTACAACGGTCTCACCTACGAAACGCAAAAACAATTCAACATTTCTGCAGGGGGCCACATGATGGAGAAGCTGGGTATTGAGGAATGCAAGAACCTGTTTGAGAGTTTTGCCTTAGCTGAGCAGCAGAACCCCGGTGATCGTAGGGCCACTTTAACTCCAACGAAATCTTCACTTTCTACATCTCGGGGAGTTCACCACGTGAGTTCTGACACTGTTGCTCAGGCCCAGTATGATGCTTTGCAGAAACAAATCAACGACATTAAACTTCAGCAGCAGGCTAAATGTGAACTATGTCGTGGAGGTCATGACACCATCGACTGCCCACTTGCCGGCCAGGAGCAAGTGGATTTCATCTCTAACCGAAACCAGTTCGGTAACTCTTTTCAGTCGGGGTGGAGGACCAACCCCAATTCTGGTTGGCGGGGTGGCGCGAACCCCTCGGGTTTTCAATCGCGTCAGAACCAGGATAGCGGGAGTGATGCAGGGTCGAGTATGAAGAAGATTGAGGAAATGTTGGCTGCACAAATGCAATTGCTAAATCAGGTCGTGACACGTGATCAGGAGACGCAGCAGAAGTTGAAGGAACACGACACACTCTTTAGGAACCAACAGTCGGCCTTTCTAGATTTACAGCGTTCCGTAGGAGACATAGGAAAACAGGTTTCTGAGTTGGTAGGTAAGGGGGGGTCATTTTCTGGTAGTACACAAACAAACCCTAATGCGACCCTTAAGGCTGTGACAACACGTAGCGGTAGAGGCGGAGAGCAAGACCCACCGGCACAGGAGGAAGAGCCGGTGGATGAGGAGATCGAGATGGAGACTCCGGATGGGAGGGCGCACCCGAGGCTAGTCCCAGCAAGTACCGTGCCAACCTCCGAGTCTCCTGCACCTAAGGCAGCAGAGAAGAAGAAGAAGAAGAAGTTCGAGCCAAAGGAGATAACTGCTGAGGATTTGAGGCGAGTCCCCTACCCCGCCCGTCTCATCCAACAGAAATATGCGAGAGAGTACGGTCAGTTTCTTGACATGTTCAAACAGCTCAAAATCAATCTTCCATTCGTTGAGGCGCTCCAGCAAATGCCCAAATATGCCAAATTCTTAAAGGATCTCCTATCCAATAAGAAAAAGCTGGAGACACTCTCGACCGTTACTCTCGATGAACGATGTTCTGCGGTGGTCCAGAACAAGCTACCGGAGAAACTGACTGATCCGGGCATTTTCACGATCCCGTGTCTGTTAGGTAGCTCGACTGTGAACCACGCGTTGGCGGATCTAGGCGCTAGCATCAATCTGATGCCCTATTCGATTTACGAGAAGCTAGGCCTCGGAGATCCGATCCCTACGTGCATGAGCATCTCATTAGCGGATCGATCCGTTAAATATCCACGGGGAGTTGTGGAAAACTTGTTGGTGAAGGTTGATAAATTTGTTTTCCCCGTGGATTTTGTGATCATGGACATGGAGGTAGATGAAAAATGTCCACTCATCCTAGGACGCCCCTTTTTGCGCACCGCCAAGGCATTGATCGATGTCTATGACGGGAAGATTACACTTCGTGTAGGGGATGAGACGATCACATTCGATGTCATGCAATCCATGAAATATTCTGTAGGTCAGGACGATTCTGTTTACTTCATTGATACTTTCATTTCCCATATGGATCGGTGTCTAGACTACATTTGTGGAGCAGATCTTGTTGCGAGTGAGAGTGAGACCCCGGTGAGTGAGGACCGGGAGGTTGATGATGATGTTCACCAGGAACATGTCTCGACTGAGAGACCAGAGGAGTGTTCTGAGGTTTGTGAGGTTAGTGAGTCTGAGGAGTTAGGAGAAAAACCGTCTGTAGAGGAACCACCAGTCTTAGAGCTTAAGGAGTTACCATCTCATCTAGAGTATGCATTTTTGGATAGTGAGTCCCGATTACCCGTCATTATTTCTGCTCATTTGACGGAGGAGGAGAAAGTGAAGCTGATACAGGTGCTTAGAGAGAATAAGCAGGCGATTGCGTGGAGATTGTCAGACATCAAGGGCATCAGCCCTTTGTTTTGCACGCATCGCATACTCATGGAGGATGAGTATAAACCTGTAGTCCAACCTCAGAGGCGTTTAAATCCAAACATGCAGGAGGTTGTGAAGAAGGAGGTTCTCAAACTACTGGATGCGGGACTTGATTTATCCGATCTCTGATTCTACATGGGTTAGCCCGGTCCAGGTAGTCCCTAAGAAGGGGGGTATGACAGTGGTGATGAATGAGAGAAATGAGTTGATCCCGAGTAGGACCGTCACAGGATGGCGTGTGTGTATAGATTACCGTAAGCTTAATGATGCCACTAGGAAAGACCACTTCCCATTACCCTTTATCGATCAGATGTTGGAGCGTTTGTCGGGTCAGCAGTACTACTGTTTTCTCGACGGATTTTCCGGTTATTTCCAGATTCCTATTGCACCCGAGGATCAGGAGAAAACCACCTTCACATGCCCGTACGGTACCTTCGCGTATCGCCGTATGCCATTCGGGTTATGTAACGCTCCGGCCACATTTCAGAGGTGTATGGTGGCCATCTTTCAGGATATGATCGAGACTTCCATGGAGGTATTTATGGACGATTTTTCTGTTTTCGGGAGTTCTTTCGATCAGTGTTTAGGTAATTTGGAGAGGATGTTAGCTAGGTGCATAGAGACCAAATTGATGCTTAATTGGGAGAAATGTCATTTCATGGTCACCGAGGGGATAGTTTTAGGTCATAAGATTTCTCGTGCAGGAATTGAGGTTGATAGAGCTAAGATTGAGACGATTAGCAAACTTCCGCCACCCACTAATGTCAAATCTGTTAGGAGTTTCTTAGGTCATGCAGGGTTCTATCGTAGGTTCATTAAGGATTTTTCCAAAATCACTAGACCCATGACCCGTCTCTTAGAGAAGGATGTTGCCTTTGAGTTTGATGAGAGTTGTTTGAAGGCGTTTGAGTTTCTGAAGGAGAGGTTAGTGAGTGCGCCTATTTTGATAGCCCCCGATTGGAGTTTACCGTTTGAGCTTATGTGCGACGCAAGTGATTTTGCGGTAGGGGCAGTTTTAGGGCAACGTAGAGAGAAACATTTCCATCCCATTTACTACGCGAGCAAGACCTTAGACAACGCTCAGGAGAATTACACGACCACCGAAAAGGAGCTTCTCGCCGTTGTTTACGCATTCGACAAATTCCGTTCCTACCTCGTTCTTTCCAAAACCATCGTTTACACCGACCACGCTGCATTGCGATACTTGTTTGCGAAGAAGGACGCGAAACCTCGTCTGATTAGGTGGATTCTTTTGTTATCTGAGTTTGATATAGAGATTAGGGATAAGAAGGGGGCGGAGAACGTAGCGGCCGACCACTTGTCGCGCCTTGAGGACCCCGAGAGAGAGAGGTTGAGTGAGGAGAGCATAGGAGATACATTCCCGTTAGAGAGTGTGATGGTTGCTAGTGCGGAGTTTGTAGGAGTCACGAGTGCTGAGGAACAGGGCATGCCATGGTTTTCTGATATAGCTAATTACTTGGCTCATGGTACGATTTTAGACGATTTGACGGCCCAACAGAGGAGGAAATTCCTTAACGATTCTAAGCATTACATTTGGGATAATCCTTATTTGTTCCGGGTTGGGATAGATGGTTCTTTTAGGAGATGTGTGAGTCGTGAGGAGGGGTTAGAGATTCTTAAGCATTGTCATGAGGGTTTAGTTGGTGGACATTTCGGGCCTACCTATACTGCTAGGAAAGTGTTAGATTCAGGTTTTTATTGGCCGACATTGTTTAAGGATGCTCACGAGTTAGTTAGGAAGTGTGATGCGTGTCAGAGAGCAGGTAACATCTCATTCCGGAATGAGATGCCCCAACACCCTATCCAGGGAGTTGAAGTGTTTGATGCTCAAATTTCAAATTTCATAAGATTTAAACTGTACCTAAATAAGAAAAATAGTCCTATCAAAGAATCCATTTGTAACTCAAAACTATACATATTTCTTTTTATTTCCTCCACTCTAAGAATCCATTTATAGAACAGAACCTCCTTTAATAAAAATTTATACTTTAATAGTTTAACATATATAAAAATTTGGAAATAATAGCATTCATACACAATTGTTTTTATCTATTTCAACAACAAAAAACCTCAAATAAATCTAGAAAAGAGGCCAGCAAATATGAATGTTATAGAGGAAGCAATTGGGCCAACTAAAAAGATAATAGTATTCAAAATTACCCGTAAACAAATAACAACAATGTCGAATTGTGCACTTGAGCCTCAATTGAAGAAGATGAGCCTCTACAGACTGAGATACGAAATAGGATGAGAAATTTAGTAGGAATTGGAGACCTAAAAAGGGGAATCGAATGAAAATTACTTGCGAGGAAAATCCTGCTACATAAAAAAGGTGAGGTTCAAATTAAGCTGATAAACATCCGTTTCAAGTATGGGAGGCGGTGGTGGTAAAATATGATCCATAACTACCAATAACAAATAATGAATCTTGATCGAAATTACTACTAACTAAAGGATTTCAAATAAAATTAATTATTCACATCACCGAAATATACAAAAGATGGATTGAAGTTAAATATACTTAAGTCAACCAGTAGCAAAATCTCTATTTAACAAACTGACCATTCTAACCCCTTCAATAGATAGGCCATTCCAACCAGTTCAATAAACGGGTCTTCCTGACCCGTTCAATAAACAACAATATTGATAATCAGACACAGAAGTTCAATAAACGGGTCGGAAAAGATGACCAGTTGAAAAGATTATCAACCCAAAACTGTTTTTGACTCATTACCAACCCACAAAACCACCTAGTTTAGCCCCTCTGCTCCATATTACTGTTTTACAAGACTACAACATGTCAAGAGGGGCTGCTAAACTACTGGCCCAAAAATACAATAGTTTGACTATATAAAAATCAATAAAACAGTTTGAACCAAAATAATTCTTTAAACCAGCAACTTGTAATCAACCCCTTTTAACCAACAGTTGGACTATATAAAAGTCAACTAAACAGTTCAAACCACATGATGGAACTACTCACTTGGCTCAACAACAACAAGTGTAATATTTCCATTTTGTGATTACTCACATTAGAAACCAACCTCGTTGATTTAATAAGTTTAAAAAAAAAACAAGAATCATTCACCCATATTTGTACATCATCAAAGATGTTAAAACATGTAACCCTCGAGAATCACTTTACACTTTATCTTTTAGAAGGATATTGAGTTTAGAAATAAAAAATCTAGTTTTTTATTTAAAAATAATAATTTAACAGTCCCAACAGCAGCTAAACAGTCCCAACAACAGCTAGTATACAAACAATATCATCTAAAAATCAAGTGTTAACTGAGATTTGTGTTAACGAATCCTATTTTCATTGATCTAAACAGTCCCAACAGCAGCTAGTATACAAACAAGATCATCTAAAGGTCATCTAAACAGTCCCAATAGTCATCTAAACAATACCAACATGATCACTTAGACTATGTATACAAAAAAACAAATCAAATCAAGAAAGGGGCATGTAGTTAAGCATATAAACAAACAAATAAAAACTGAGCTGTTTACTTCGAAATTAGACTTTGAATGGCTGCAAAATCAAAATTAGACTTTAAATTTGAATGGCTTTCAACCTGTTCACTTACAAGTATTTGTGTTTTTCAAACCTTTGGAATGTATTCCTCATCTCACTGATTGAATCAATGGATTTTTTTATAAGCTTTGATGTAGTTTCTTGAACCAGACCTAACCCATCCCGCGACACTATTAATCTCAAAGGCAGACTCATCTATATTTTTTAAGAGTAAATTGAAGCACTAATTAGCCCCTCAAAATAACATAAACCAAAATTTTTATCCATGCTTATCCCTTGGGCTCAATCCTGAATGTTTCATTGACGTCTGCAATCTTAAATATATGTCGTTCATAATAATAAATCACCAAACAATCAAATTAGAAATGAACTAAGTGGTTATTGTATTTTTATCCAATTGAGTCGATCCATGAAGAAAGAAGTCTCTAAACTCTAGAGGAAGTTAAAATAGTTTTGAAAAATAAGTGAAAGACATACCAACGAACAATAAAAAAAATTAAATTTAAGTTCAAGGCCAAACTATCAACTTAAGTGACTTTCGGCCCAAAATGACTCCCATTAAAATTCTTTTCCATGTCCCTAAATGTATCATCAACAACAACCAATATACCTATAAAATAGTTATAGATTTTTTACCTTAATGCCCTTGTTAATAACATCATAGTGTAGATTCAGGATGTAAAGCTACGCCCCTGTTTCAGAATTGTTCTCCCTTCAACCCAACATATTCGCATAGGTAAGCCCTGCAATGGAAACTATTAGCTATCCCTCTTTATTTAGTTATGGTCTTTTACTTTGGTATTAGTATCACTTAGGAACTTAAGCGGTCCTCTGGAATCTTCAAGATTTAATTGCCCCCTATTTACAGCCACAAAAACACCATACGAAAATAACAGAGGTGTAAATTACATGTTAATTACAAATAGTATGACATACACAATCTCAATCTTATGTCATTTATTTAACTTGGTAGCAAACATGGCTGCTAGCAAACAATTCCTTTCCATGTTTTTGAAAAAGAATTTGCATCAAAAGTTTATTTCATTTAGTAATAGGACCCTAAAACAATGGACAAACAGATGATATTGGAGAAATATGATAAACAATTATATAATTATGATGTACTTACAACTTTATAATAAAACGTTTCACTGATATCTTCTTCTATAATGGTGGCTAATGAAAAACCAAAAACAGTTATACGTATGAACTGTGGACCAAGCTTGACAACCTATCCAGCCTACAGAACTGTTGCATTGTTTATGTTGTTGAGGAAGCGATAACAATAATCGGAATCCACAACCCTAACACCGCCTGTAAAGAAGAGACACGCAACATTAATTTTGTCTAAAAAATTGAATCAGAGAAATTGAATCAGAAGCCGATAAAATTGTCCTAAAAATTGAATCAGAGAAATTACATAAAAAGCTAAACACCTAGTAAAACAAAAAGCGAATTACCTATGGAAGCAGATCAACGAACTCTTGAAGCTGCGTTCAAGGAAGGAAGAAGATCGACCGGTGAAGAAGATCTTGGGCAACTGAGAGAGGTATGTGCGAAGTGAAACAACTTCATGGAATTTAGCAAGAAAACAAAACCCTAGACATCATCGCAACATCCAGATGAAGCCGAGAAGAAAAAGCGTTGCTATTAAACATCATCGCAGCATCCAGATGAAACCGATTGATCTACAAAACATAAATACAGTGGTTGTGGATACGTTGCCTAAACTAAGAACACAAGCAGAGCTTTAATGGAGGAAATTTTTTTCTTCTTCATTCGAAGAATTTTGAATTTTGAGAGAGAATTCGAGTTTCAATAGTTTTTTGTGTATGGTTCTCTGTTTTCTACTCAAACGGGATATGTACTCTTATGCTTAAAATGGGTTTGTTTATCTGTAACATGAAAAGGAAAGGGGAAAATAGCTTAAAATGGGATTGATAGGTGAATTTGAATTTTCAACTTCCGCCCAATTTGAGGATTTTAAGAGGCTTAAAATTATAAGCATTAAGTTGTTGTAGATTCTGGTTGATAAGTTATACATTTCTTAATTTTTCAACATTCAACATTCTCTCTCTAATATACATATTAGAGTATTATATATATATATATATATATATGGAGAGGATCATTTGAGAACCAATTGGGTTTCAGAACTTTTAAGAATCATTTTAAGCCACTAATTTATATATATGGAAAACACCCCATGAATTATAGTGGTCCCCACCTGAAATTAATGGTTGAGATTTAGTTCTCAAAAGTTCTCAAAATAAAAAGTTCTCATTTGAACCTAACCCTATATATATATATATATATATATATATATATATATATATATATAATATTTAAGGGAAATTTATTGTATAAAGAGGATTTTTCGTGCGAAGCGTGCGAAGGAGGGTAATATTGTTCGCGTACGCTTGATAATCACGCAAGATCTTGTCACTGTCTTTTTTGTAGCAAAATGATGTCAAAAGGGAAATTGTCACCATTTTGCTACCGAATATGTTATGACAAAATACCAGCTTTGTTTGACACAATTTTTGTGGTTGCAACCATTGGTGGAAAAAATTATTTGTCATGGCAAATAAGTGTCACCAATGTTTTTGTCACCGTCTATTTATGTAGCAAAAATGTGTCAAAAGGTCAATTATCACTATTTTGTCACCAAATATGTTGTGGCTAAAACCTCTTCTGTAGTAGTGAGCCATTAGTTATATATAAAGAAATCTCCCCCATAAATTTGAGTGCCCCCCCCCCCCCCCCCTGAAAATTAGTGGCCTAGAATGGTTGTTAAAAGTTCTCAAAACCAATTGGTTTTCAAATGAGTATATATATAATATATATATATATATATATATATATATATATATATATATATAGGGAATGGATATAATGAAAACTCTCTTTAGTTGCGAAAACTTTGAAAACTCTTTTATAGCCTTATATTTTCTCCATCAATGGTTGAGATTAATTCTTGACCTTTTCATTTTTATTTTTGATTTTTTATCTAGTGTTTAATACCAAAAAGGGTAAGATAGTAATCTCACCAACCATTTCTCTTTCCACTTTTTTTCAACTCCCAAGATAAAAAAATACTTTCTCTCTCCAACCTTTTCAACTCCCAAGACACCAAACATGACACAAATATATTTTCCTTTCAAACTTTTTCAACTCCAAATTATTATTATATCTTTATTTTTTTTCAAATTCAAGACTTTTTAATTTACAAGATATGAGTTGTACATATGTAAACAAATTATTAATGTTACTAAATATTATGCTCATAACATTATACGTATGTAATTATTTAGATAAATATACCAAAAAAATAACAAATATATTTATTTAACTTATAAGTAACAATTACAACATATAAAAAAATATAAATTCACGAATGTAGTACAAGTAATTTACATATGTAAATTCAAGTAATATATGGAGATTTAACTTGAATTAACATACGTAAATATTTATATCCAACAAATTAAGGAATCAAATTGATTACATATGTAAATGATATATAACATAATTCTTCACCAAATGTTCGGAGATTTTTAAAGAAAAATATGTAATTTTCACTAAATGTATGGTGATTTTTAAAGAAACATATGTAATTTAAAAAATATATACATATGAAAAAAAAAGCTACATTTGTAAATTAAAATTATTTACATATGTAATGATTAAAGTGTAACTTAAAAGGAATTGTTGGGAGATAGAAACAAAAAAACATATGTAATTACAAACAAAATCGATGGTATATTCAAATTAAGATTTTCCATACATATGTAAAGAAAAACTGATTTACATGTGTATTTTAATATAAAAATAATGAATACATAACTTAATCTAATAAAGGCTAAATTTGAGATTACATATGTAGTATGCTTTAAGTAAACACATGCTTTGAATTTTTTTTGAATTAACGTATGTAAATATTTATATCCAACAATTTAAGGAATCAAATTGATTACATATGTAAATGATATATAACAGAATTCTTCACCAAAATGTATGGAGATTTTTAAAGAAACATATGTAATTTTTATCAAATGTATAGATTTTTTTAAAGAAACATATGTAATTAAAAAAATACATACATATGAAAAAAAACTACATTTATAATTTAAAATTATTTACGTATGTAAACCATTTACATATGTAAATTTAAGTAATTTAGAATGTAAATTCAAGTAAGTTACATATGTAAATTCAAGAAAAAAGTTAATCAGTTCATATACGTAAACATCACAGCATGTTACATATGTTAATTCAAATAATCTACATATGTAAATTCAAGTAATCTACATATTTAACTTCAAGTAATTTAGAATGTAAATTTAAGTAATTTTGAAAATGCGATAGCACTGGATCGTCTACTCAATCTTGTTATTTGGAGATCAAAATGTAATTAACCGATTGTTTTATTGATCAAAGATGAACAATTACAACCAATAAACACTCAGTATACAGACACAGAGAAACACTGTAAGAAACACACACTTAACAGAAACTCAGACTCTCACTCGTACTGATTTCACAGACCAACTAGCTATTTATAGCTGCTGGCCAAACCTTGTCCGAACTCCAGGTTCGGCAGGTCCGAACTCAAGGTTCGGACCAGGTTCGGACCAGGTTCGGCCAGCAGTGAACCTAGCCTTGAACCTTTGTCTTGAACTCTTGGATCTTCACACGACATTGTCTGGTTGGATACTTCACACGACGCACAAACTATGAATCAACAAACTCCGCCTCGTCGTGTGCAGTATCACTTTAACATCTTCAAATCTGTATCTTCAATCAGGCTCCCCCTCAAGTGTAGAATTCGTTTGTCCAATGAAATGAAGCTTCGAACAAACTCTCCCTCAACTTGATCGTAACTTGATCTTGAATACTTGACGATGTTTAGTGTATCTCTGGTCTTTATCAACAGCTTCAGAAGACTTAAAGTTGTGATATCTTGCACTTTAGCAACCTGCTCAATCATTTATATAATCTTGGCGCAAAACGTCTCTTCGAGACTCCAAGATATGATTTTGAAAATTTGATTTTGTATCACGTGTTGATTAGATCGAAAATAAAACAAAAATAAAATCTTTTTGGCTTTTAGAAAGTTTATATCAAAACAAACCTAAAATCTTTTCGACTTTTCAAAAATTATGCTAAAACACACCAAAAATATTTTTGTACTTTTCTTGAACTAAAATGAAATGCAATACAGAATCAAACTCTATTTTTGGTATGAGAAAGATCACTATATTGGATCATATTTGACATGACGCACTGAACTACACTTCAATTTCAATTAATTGAAGCACATAAGTCATGCTGATTGCCAGTATAATTTGTCCATCTTAAACTCAGGCAGAATCATACTCATAACATCTAGATATGTTAAGGTATTGATTAGATTTGCTTTGGCCAGTGTATCCCACACTATCAAACTTATTCAGACATTTTCTCTTTCCTTTTCCTTTGCTTTTTCTTTTTGTGTGATTACACTTGTGAATTGTCACAAAGTATAATATTTCATGATATCATCAACTGTGTTTCATGCAAAAAGAAATAAGAATATTAAATCGTCCACCTTAAGGTCGATCTTTCGATACGCAGATAAGGCCACAGATTTAACAAAATAAAGAAAATAAAACAAATTGAAATTGTATAACCCAACAACAATCAGGTCGGTAATGCCATACACGTAGAGGAAGTCTGATGAGTTATACGAAACACCAAAGAAACTAAAGTAGAACGTCAAACGAATAACAATCAGCTCAGTCTTGTAGACACGCAGAGAAAGTCCGATCGTTTGACAAAATAAAGAAAATCAAACAAGTTTAAATCTTTGCAAAATGAACACATGTATACATAGTGACTTCTCATTTTGAATTTCACACTTCGCATCAAGATGTTATCCACATGGTCAAGCATTAGTATTTAGTGTATGTCACATCTGAATACTTTCTGATTTGCCGAGCCTACCAAACATATCAAACAATGATCTTATGGCCCTTTCATCTACTATATCCATGACTCAGATATGTAAGCCAATGTACCATCATTTCCCACTGATCCATTTCTCAAAATTTTATATTGTTCATGTATTCGCCTTCGTTATATATTTTGCATGCATTTTTAGAATTTCTCCCCCTTACATGCATTTCTCCCCCTTAAAATGAAAACTCTATTTTTGGATTTTTATTTTACAAAAACACGACGCTATTTTTGGTTTTTATCAAAGGAAAATGCATAAAGAAAGTAAAATTGATCAATCAACACGGATATCTTTGCAGTTTTTAGAATTGTCAGGAAAATTGCAGGGTCTTCTAGAAGTACCTGCACACTGGTCAAACTCATCAGTGTTTAACTTGACCCAAAGCGACTGCTTCTGATCGACCAGTGTCCTGATTTTTCTTAGAAACCACCTTTGGTTTCCATTGTTCTGATTTTGGTAATTCAGTTTTTGACGAAGTTATCACAGGTGACTATGATGATGAACCTACATGGTGAACCTTTTGAACTATTGGAACAAAACGTTTTTGTTTTAGAAAGAATGTAGGTTCACATTCATCAAAAACTCTGCCATGTAAAACAAAGAACATTGGTTTCGCAGGTTTACCAAAGACTGGTTTCTGTTGAAACCTTTGTTTGGATTCAGCGGAAAGTGGACAATATTTTGCCATATGCCCCTTTTGGCGGCAAACATAACAAATACGTTCAGATTTGTCCCACCGTTTAGGTGCATGCACAGAATCACATATATGAATATCCCGAACATGATCAAAATTAGAATCATATACCTGATTCCTGTGATCATGAACCCATTTTGATGTTGGGTTTCGATAATAAGAACCATCAGAAGAACATTTAGCAGCTTAATTCTTCAAGGTTCTTGAATCAACCTTCTTCTCAAAAAATTCAGAGATTTTCCGAGCATTGACACAATGAAGAGGAAACTCTTTGTCGGAGAAAATCTGATCGGAACCTTTAAGCTTGTAGAAACGCTCCGGTTGAACCTTCTCAGCTTTAAACACTTCCTTCTTCACTTGTTTCATCTTCAATTTCTGCAAATCTTGGGATGATGATGCTGAAACCTCCTCAGCTTTGTCATTCTTTGCTTTAAAGCCCAAACCAACTGTTTTTCTAATAACTTTTTCCTCAGAATTAGAATTATGGTGTCTATTATTCGCCAACCTTGAAAATTCAGCTTTGACTTCATTTATATTCTTTTGCTCATAGAAGATCGTCTCATCAAAATCAGGTTGAGAATGAATCTTGTCGCTTGAAGTAGCAGATTTCTCATTGTCAGCAGACGACGAACCGGAAACAAATATTAGAGCTGGAGGAATCTCAGATTTCTTGCCTTTCTTTTTCTTAGGCTTCTTATTTTTCTTCTTCTTCACAACCTTCTCTTCTTAAGAATTAGATAATTAAACCTTTGAATAATCAAACTCTTCAGCCTTCTCTTTCACTTCTTTGAATGCTTCTTTGATATGAGCAGGAGGTGAAGCTGTCTTATCAAACATCTTTTCAAAATTCTCATCTTTAGCCTGAAAACTTGTGAATACTTGAGAATTTGAAAGATTATTCAGTAAATGATTTGTATCAATTACTTGAATTTTTTAACTCTAAAATTTGTTTTGAGCATCAGCCAATTCCTTCTCGGTAGCAATTAAATGCTTTGCAACTTTATGCATCTCAAATTTTTGCATGCGGAGATTTTCCATTCCCTCAAACAACTCTTTCTTCAATTTATCTTCATTTCGCTTTTGAATCTCCAGATTTTCTGTTTGCACTTTATTCACACTAACTAATTCTCGCTTTTCATCGAAATACTTTTCCATTACAGCTTGATAACTTGCAATCTTAGCAACAGATTCTTCAGCATCCTTTGTCAGTATATCAAGCTTAATTTGGACTTTTCAAATAAATTCTGAAAATCAGTAGCAGCATCCTCTGCTTCATCCTTCCATTTCTTAACTTCTTTAACCAACTCATCCCTCTCTTCACAGACTTTTGCATTTTCAGCTTCAACAATCTTTCTATCTTGTTTAGAAATCTCTAAAACTTCATTCAGCAATTTGATCTCGATTGTTAAACATTCATTCTTCAAAACCAATTCCTTCTCATGTTCTTTAGAAATCTTCAAATCTGAATTAACCAAATTGAATTCCTCATAAATCTTTTGAATTTTATTCGCTAACGAAGCATTTTCTTTCAACAAACTCTCCAAGTTTTCAGCAGATTCATAAGAACTTGGTGTGGAACTTGTATCCGAACTTGTCTCTGAACAATAATCTTCTTGTTGATCATGAATAACTATCAAAGCAGATGAATCAAAATGTTTTCCCCAATCATAAACACCATCATCTTGAACTGTTAGGGATGTCTTGTTTGTATTACTTGAAGATGGTTGAGAGATACCAGGCTTGCTAACATATGTTTGTTGACATTCCCGAGCAAAATGTCCAAGCTTTAAACATTTGTAGCATTTCAACTTTGACTTATCAAATCCCAATTTCTCATTAAAATCAGAAATATTTCTTCCATTTTTCTTGCAAAACCTTTTCGATCTTTGACTTAGCATAGCAAATTACCAAGATAGATCCAATTCATTAAATTGATCTTCATCAAGTGCATCAAGATCATCTCGAGTTATTTTTGCATCAGCAAAATTCTTGATAACTAAGCCAAAAGATGATGAAATCAAAGCAGCAATCATTTTGGCATAGTCATCTGTGGATTCAGCAGAAAAAGCTTCCTGAAGAAACTCTTGGGAAGAAAGAAGGACAAATCCAAGGGCGCTGACCCGTCTACAAAATCCAGGGGCACTGACTGGACCCAGGATGCAGACAGATCACACGGACATCCTGAGCAAGCAGCATCCCCATCCCCGGATGCAAAGGTAATTTATTTTATTTCTGGTGGATCTGATAAATATGGTACCTCTTATTCTGCAGCTAAAAGACACGCAAGGGAGGCCAATTCAGACGTACCCAGGAAACTAGTCAAGACTTCAATACAAACAGATGTGAAGGACGTTACATTTGGTGAAGACGACATGTGCAATGTCATGGACCCTCATCATGATGGGCTGGTGATTACGCTCTATATAGCAAACCATTTTGTGAAGAGAATCCTGATCGATGGAGGTAGTTCTGTCAACGTCATTCAACTCGAAGCTTTGACCAAGATGGGAATACCCCAGGATGAGATCATAGCCAAATCCACGGTCCTTGTGGGTTTCAGCGGAGAAACAAAGAACACTCTGGGAGAGGTAAAGCTCCCAGTATATATTGAAGGAGTAAACTCGATACAACGCTTTTGTGTCATGCATGCTCCATCTGGATACAACATTATCCTGGGCAGACCCTGGATCCCTGACATGAAGGTTATCCCCTCAACCTATCATCAGTGTGTCAAATTGCCAACACCCCGAGGAGTAGTTACCATCAATAACGATCAACAAGAAGCAAAGGACTGCTACACATCATCTATGAAAATTTTAGCAAAGTCCCGTCAAGGATAGCAATTAAAGAAGAAGGTTAGGGACGTCCTAGAGGCAAGGGAACAGGATGTCAAACAAGTAGTCATAGATCCCTTGCATCCTGGGAAGAAAGTGTCAATTGGTGCTCACATCCCTGGTCCTATTGAAAAAGAGCTGGTGGAATTCCTCAGATCTAGAATGTCAACATTTGCATGGAATACCGAATACATGACAGGTATATCCAAAGATGTTATAACTCATAAACTTGGTATTGATCCCTCTTACAGGCCCGTGCATAAAAAGAGAAGAAAGTGTGCTCCTGAGAAGTGTGTAATAGCTTAAGAGGAGGTAGATCGTCTACTGAAAAACAAGATGATTAGGGAAGTCAAGTTCCCTAGATGGTTGGCGAATGTGGTTGTAGTAGAAAAGAAAAATGGCAAATGGAGGATCTGTCCAAATTACACAGACCTGAACAGTGCATGTCCTAAAGATCCCTTTCCCTTACCACACATCGACTCTATGGTGGATGCAATGGTAGGTCATGAAACGTTAACATTAATGGATGCCACCTCAGGTTTCCAACAGATTCAAATGGAGCCAAGTGATCAGGAGGATACAACGTTCCCTTACGCCCAAAAATATTTCTTGTTATGTTATTATGCCTTTTGGATTGAAAAATGCAAGGACAACCTAACAAAGACAGGTGAATAGGATGTTTAAAGAAAAGCTAGGACAAACTATGTAGGTGTATATAGACGACATGGTTGTAAAAGCCCTGAATGTCAGCACCCACGTCCAGGATGTTAAAGAATCTTTCGACATCCTGGACAAATACAATATGAAGCTGAATCCGGAGAAGTGTCATTTTGGAGTGGGTGCTAGCAAATTCCTAGGTTACATGGTGACTAAGAGAGGAATCGAGGCTAGCCCTGAACAAATTCGTGCAATTGTGAATCTGAAGTCACCAGAATCAACCAAGGATGTACAAAGGCTAACAGGTCGGGTTGCAGCCTTGAACAGATTTATCTTTAAATCCTCAGAGAGATGCCGAGATTTCTATGACATCCTGAGAAAGAACAAAAAGTTCGAGTGGGCATCCCAACATGAGCAAGCTTTCTAGGATTTGAAGTCATATTTATCCTCAGCACCTCTCCTCATGAAGCCAAATCCAGGGGAACCATTATCCTTGTACCTCGCACTTTCGAGGAATACGGTAAGTGCAGTCCTGACTAAGGATGCAGAAGGTCAACATCACCCGGTGTACTATGTAAGTAAGAGCCTTCTTAACGCTGAATCCAGGTATTCGCATTTAGAGAAACTTATACTAGCCCTAAGTATGGCTTCTACTAAACTTAGACATTATTTTGAGACTCATACTATACATGTGAAAGCTAACTACCCTATAAAGTCTGTCTTGAGAATACCTGAAATGTCAGGTCTGAAGCTGAGTGCTTACAACCTGGTCTACAAAGCAAGAACAATTATAAAATCACAGGCTCTAGCGGACTTTGTGGCTGATTTCAACAGTGATATCCAAAATGAAGCGGATCAACAATTCCAAAGCCTGCAAGAAGAAGAATTCTCAGGATGTTGGACCCTATTTACATATGGGACATCCAATGTCAGGAGGACAGGCCTTTGAATCGAACTGAAATCGCCATAGGGGGACATGATACCCTAGGCTGTAAGGTGTGGATTCCAGGCAACTAACAATGAAGCGGAGTATGAAGCCCTGATTGTTGGCTTACAATTAGCCTTGCACCTTGGGACTCAGAACATTCAGGTTTACGTCGACTATTTACTTTTAACTAATCATTTTAATGGAACTTATGCAGTGAAAGGGAAGAAGCTGGCCAAGTACCTAGAAATCGTGAAGGCTATATCCCAGGATTTTCAAACTTTCAACATTTAGCAAGTAGCCAGGGATGAAAATGCTGAAGCAGATGCACTAGCAAACCTAGGGTCAACATTCAAGGAAATGGAGGATACACACATCCCCATAATCCACAGACTAAGCCCAGCAATCAACCAACAAGAGAACCCAGAAGACACTGATCCTGGGGGTAGGGTCTTGGCATCTGTTTCCCAGGATGGACAACATCCCGATCCCCAGGATAGCCTGTCGTCCTGGACTCGACCTATCATAGACTATCTACGGAATGGTTCTATCCCAAAACAAAGAAAAGGATACTAGGGCATTCAGAACCAGAATGGCCAGGTACGTTCTTATAAAAGGGAAATTGCATAAAAAGTCTGTTGCAGGTACATACCTAAGATGCTTGGAAGATGACGAAGCTCAGGAAGTACTCAAAGACATCCATGAAGGCGGCTGTGGAAACCACACAGGGGGCAGGTCTCTAATGTCTAAAAACCTGAGAACAGGTTACTTCTAGCCATATTTGAGAAAGGATGCCCAGGATTTTGCCCTTAAATGTGATGCTTTCCAGAGATATGCCAATATTCCTCATCAACTGGCCGAACCCTTGCATCCTATCCCTGCATCCTGGCCCTTTATGAAGTGGGGAATGGACATCGTGGGGAAGTTACCCCGGGCCCTGGGAGGAAAAGTCTTTATGTTAGCAATGACCGATTATTTTTCAAAATGGATAGAGGCAGAGGCATATGTCTAAGTTAGAGAAAAAGAATTCATCTCATGCATCAAGAGGAATATCATAACAAGATTTGGCATACCCTCTGAAATAGTGTGTGACAATGGATCTCAATTCATTGGCAAAAGGACTACTGGATTCTGTGAGAGTTGGGGGATAAAGATGATAACTTTTACACCAGTGCATCCTCAGGCTAATGGCCAGGCAGAGTCTAGCAACAAGATCATCATCAACAATTTGAAGAAAAGGCTCAAGAAGAAGAAAGGAAAATGGGCGGAAGAATTACCATTAGCATTGTGGGCTGATAGGACTACATCCAAGAATTTCACAGGCCAGACTCCGTTTTCCTTGATATTTGGTGTAGAGGCAGTTATTCCAACAGAAATGGTGCTTCCAACATTCAGGGTTATCAGTCAAACCCAGGATGCAAATAACGAGTCCTTGGCTGACGATATAGATACTATTTTGGTCAAAAATTCACAAAGGAATTTCGTATTCCAAACTTAGAATGTGAGGTAGTGTGCTTGTCAATATGCTCGAAAATGTTAAGTTGAACACAAGGATGTAACGAGGGAAAATCCAGAATCCTTCAAGTTTCCTCTTGGAATCCTGGCAAAAAACCTCGGGAGCCGGCATGAAGAGCCTGCTGCCTAGCAGTTTTATTAATACGAAACAAAGAATTACTGAGTTTGGAGGTTTGATCGATGGACACTAAGTGTTTACACTGATTGTAAGCTAACAGAGCTATAGTGCGTCGGGTGTGTGTGTCTAAGTTAATCGAATCCTCGTTTATATAAGAATTACAATAAAAACAAACTTTCTGGGATTCCTGGGATCCTATCGTCCAACTAACTTGACCGTTACAACCCTCTCCGTTCACTTGGTCCACGATCTTCTTTAGCTGGAGCTTGTATTTCGGAAGTAGTTGATAACTTCAATGGTACCCGGTCAAATAGGCACGTGGCAAATATAAGGGCTAGTTAAATAAAACAAATCAGGATACCTGAACGAGTGGGATTCCCAGACGATAATAGGATTCCTAAACCACATGAGCTTCCTACGAGCATCCTGAAAATATACGCTCAACAGATACCGTGGATGAGCTACGAGAATAAGCTGCTTAGAGAATGGTCGCATATCAACAAAGGATCTCTAAAACCAACAACAAACATGTAAGGATCCGAAGATTCAGGGTAGGAGACTTGGTTCTAAGGAAGGCATTTCAAAACACGACGAGTCCAGTGGATGGTAAGTTAGCCCTAAATGGGAAGGTCCATACTTGATTGACTTAGAGGCAGGTAAGGGGGCATATTCGCTTGCCAACATGGAAGGTGAATTATTACCACGTCCATGGAATGCGATTCACTTGAAAGCCTATCTTATGTAAGTTTAGCACCCCAGGATGATATGCCCCAGGTATGTTTCCTAATTAAGAAATCCTTCAAGGTATTTCTCTTACTTTCTTTATTATTGTATACTTCTGTTCTGTTTTTATTCTTATTCTTTATGAAATCTATTAACTTTTGTGTTTAAGACACTTGAAACAGATATGTGACCATGGTTGCATGAAGCCAGGGATATGCTTCTCCTAAGTTAGAGACTGGCCATCTCTTCTCCGTTCAAGGTATCTAGTATACCTTCTAAGGTTTGAGATGATATCACCTCTCCTACGTTTGGGTAATCGCATGTAGCGCACGTTAACCCACATATTGGACCCAGGATTATGGGATCGACTTGTGTTAACAGCATGGGCGACAACCTCATGATTTATGGACATATAGGGGTTCATTAATGTTTTTGGTGTTTTCACACCAACATAAGATACACGAGGCAATACCCTAGTTCGCCGGTTCGGCTCGAGGTGGACCCTAGAATTCGCTAGTATGGCACCGGGCATGACCCCAGTTCGCCGGATCGGCACCGGGTTTAACCCCAGGATTTTTGGGCTTGACTCCAGTATGTTTGGGCTTGACTCCAGTATGTTTGGGCTTGACCCCAGGATTTTTGGGCTTGACCCCAGGATTTTTGGATTTGAACCTAGTTGTTAAAATGTATTCCTAACATGTGCAGGATATATCTAAGTGATTATGGCCTAAGATGGAAAAGCAATGCCAAATCCTAGGGTTTCAATATCGGTTGAGTTGTTACTAAACATCCCAAAGCATAATTGCACTAAGGATGGGATATTTGCATGAGAAGGAGTTCAACATTAAGGGTACATCCCAGGATGTAGAAGGTACGACTTGTTTTCTTAACATATTTATCAGACTTACATATTTGTTTGTGCAGAAAGGATAAATACATCACACAAGCATATAGTTCAAAAGCGGTCATATATAAAAAGAAAAAAAAACACCCTTTGGTCGGAGCAAAGTGTCCAACCACCTCAGGGTAGTTTACAGTTAGAACCACAGGTGTTTAAGCTGTGGGTGGAGCATTGTAACACCGGGAATCAAACCTCCGACAAACCATTACAAAAGAAATTGTTTAAAAAGCTTCACATTAAACAAGGAAGAAAGTAAAAGACCGTAGATTATTGAACAGTATCCACGACTGCTGCTTCCTCAGCGCTTTCACCACCTTCCTTAGCTGCATCCTCCCCTGCATCCTTCTCTGCCCCGACATCCTCAGCCATCGGCTGCTCTGCTCCAATCCCAGATCTAGATGCACCAACAGGATGGGTCACCTTGGCACCCTGGGCCTCGACAGCATCGTATCCTTGGGGAACAGAGCCCCCCAAAGCCCGCAGTTGTTTTAGCCACAGTTACACATTCCAAGTGGCTTTGATGTGACCCGCATCCTTTGCCTCCTTGGCCATCCTCAGCTTGGTCTACAGCACCGAGATCATGACGGATTTCTTAGATGTCTCCACATTTTCCTTCAAAGCTGTCTCATGCTGGAGCCGGCCCTCGACCGCTTTCTTCTCATTCTCGAGCAATAGCTTCTGGGCTTGTCATGCAGGGCTTTGGCCTTGGATGCTTCTTTGTTGGCTTGAGCGACCCTGGATTTAAGGGTATTTTCCTCAGCAGTGCGCCTCTCGGCGGCTTCGAGTAGCTCCAGGAGACGGGAATTGGCCTACAAAAAGGTAAACACGGGTAAAAATTTACTTTATATTTAACCATGAAATGCATGTAATACAGAAACAACCAAGGGTTACCTGATGGGCGACGAACTCAGCATGCTACACAATCTCCTAGGGAGACAGCTCAGCCAGGGGATGTTAGGCAGCAGCGGTGCTAGACCCTCGGGTCTTTCTCTTCATTCCAGAGGCCGTGGATGTGGTGGCCCGGGATGCTGGGGTAGGCTCAGCTCTGATGGAGCTTAAAATCATCAGCTCCTGGTCATCTCCTAACCCTGAAGATAGGGCAGCTTCAAGGTCATCAACATCATAGGCAGGGGCAGCTGCGAAAGAAGACATAACCCAGGATGTCAGCAGTCAGGTACAAAAGAAATTAACAACATGCAGGGTTACTTACAGCTCGACATGCTGACGGTAGGCTGGGAAAGGATTGGATGCTCGACGGCTCTGAATGCACGCACAAACTCGGGGATCCCCAGGAATTTCTGCAAGTTTCTCTCTGTTTCCTCCTCTTCAG
The DNA here is from genome assembly GCA_039602395.1 of Deinandra increscens subsp. villosa. NCBI lineage: Eukaryota > Viridiplantae > Streptophyta > Magnoliopsida > Asterales > Asteraceae > Deinandra > Deinandra increscens. The sequence goes on from JBCNJP010005332.1 coordinate 21,850, forward strand.
GACCGATTTCTCTCAATCTCTTCGCTGCAAAGAATAACATTCAAGGTCAGATTGCATAATTTTAAATAAATACCCTAATATCTAATGTAGGTGTGCCTACCCTCTGCAACCCAAGTTTGTGGAGGCTGTTGACCACCTGGTATACTGGAACGCTTAACGAAAAAAAAATTACCCTTCCCTTCTCCATGTTGGGTAGCATTGGGGATGAGTTGCATGTCCTTATAAAGGGATTTGAACAAAAAACAGCTGGACCCGTGGGATTTCAGCTCATAGGCCAAGGCTAACTCCGGCAGGCCGATCAAACGTCTGTACGCGTGGTTGAGACGATCCAGGGTTCCCAGGATGCGCCACACCACGGGAAGAGTTTGGGTGTACGAGAGGCCGGTGGCCTGAAAGAATTCAGCGGCGAGGCCAGAAAAGGGATATGACAGACCCATACTGAACGGAGTATACGGGAAACAAACCCAGGTTGGGAAGACGAAATCGGACCTCAATCTAGGGTCGAAAGCCCTGATAATAGCAGTAGGGGAAAAAGACCGGAATCCTTCACCTATGCAATCTCATTGTTCGTGAAATTGCATTTTTCTTGCTCAGGATGAAGAAGGAACTTTTGATCAAGGAAATTCTCCACCCCGGAAAGAGATACGGTGGGTTCACGACGAATGTGACGCTTAGTCATGGTCTGAGAAAAGAAAAAGACGACGGAAGCTCCTAAATTCTTGATTCAGATTAGGTAAAAGACTCGAGAGGCGAGGGTATTTATTAGCCGAGAAGTTACAGAGGTGATGGGACGCTAATGGGTGAGATTGAAACAGAAAAAGTGAAATATGTGGATAGGATTAACACGAGAACGATGACTCATCCTGATTTGAAAAATTCATAGCTGTAAATCTTATCTACAAGCTGCGAATTTGGGGGCAATTGTTATACCCTGGATCTGAACCAAATTTCGCTAATGTTCTTTGACAGGTTGAGACCCCTGGATGTCGAATATCCAGGGACTACACATTTGATTAACTGGTACCTTGGATTTACATTTATATTCGTGTTACCCTTTATTTGGTTATAATCCCAGGATGTAATGCATTCAATATTTATCTAATTTGCCTGATCCCAGCATGCACGGGTAACCAGCATGCTAGGGTGACGTTACTAACCATTTTATTGACTTTATGTGATCAAGCCAAGTACAAGAGAATGGAAAACGGTCATATAGACTCAGTCAAAGTCAGAGCACGTGTGGAAATGAAGACCCGCCACCAAACTCGGTCAAGTAACGGTCATGGGTCGTTGGAAGGGAGATCCCAAAAATATCGGAATTATAGTTAGGATTGATATGTATTTATACGCGGTGTAGGACTTGATTTTTTCACTTACGATCACTTATACTCTCACCCACTCACTTAGCAATCACCGCAATCAAGTGTACTCGAACTAATTTTCAGTGGAATTAAAGGGCAACGTGTGTTATCGTTGCCAAGGGGTTTTTTATGCCGGCGGCTCTTGGAGACATCCAAGGGTTAAGGGCTTTTTCCCCTCAAAAATCTCGGTGTTTCTAGTTGCATTCAGGGAAGTTGTCATTTGTGTTTCCATTTAGTCTATTCAAACCTTGGATTTAAACCAATAAAGTTGATTTCATTAACTCAACATAAAAGGCACCTAACCTCGCAAACTAATTTGGTTACTAAATTAACACTTGTAATTTTTAGCGAAAACAATATATATTATATATATATATATATATATATAATATATATATATATATGTGAAAGTTCAAATACAAAGGGATATTTCCATGCGAAATGTGCGAAGTGATGTTAGCCTTTAATTTTGATAAATGAGTAGTCCAGATTTAAGAGATCTAATCCAGATGCAAAACAAAAAAATAAGCGTGCAAAAAACCTAAAGGGGTAAAATGGGTATAACCTACAAAAAAGTTCCCCCCATCTTTTTTAAACGTCTATAACTTTTTCGTATGACATCGGTTTTTTAAAATAATACACCATAAAATCGAGCATTTAATTCTCTTTAATTCGAGTATAGTATTGCTATACTTTTTCTGAAGTAAAAAAACTTTTTTTTAGAACTCGACTATGCGTCCAGGTGACGTTTGCGTGATTATGAAATAAAACATGCGCGATTATTGTATTTGGTGGCAAAATGGTGACAATTGCTTATGAGAATAAAGCTTGTGTGAATATCTATAACTTGCGTGATTATAACCTGTACATTTTTTACAACATCTTTGGTGGCAAAATGGTGGCAATTGCTTATGAATTAAATCTTGTGTGATTATGTATATATATTTTTCACAACATATTTGGTGGCAAAATTGTGACAATTGCTTATGAGAATAAAGCTTGCGTGTGATTATGACTTGTACATTTTTTCACAACATATTTTGGTGGTAAAATGGTGACAATTGCCTTTTTGACACCATGTTGCCACCAAAACATGTTTTGGTGGCAAAATGGTGACAATTGCTTTATGAGAAAAGAACTTGCGTGATTATGTATAACTTGCTTGATTATGACCTGTACATTTTTTCACAACATATTTGGTGGCAAAATGGTGACAATTACATATTTGATGACAAAATGGTGACAATTACCCTTTTGACACCATTTATATTTTGGTGGCAAAATGGTGAAAATTGCCCTTTTGTCACCATTTTGCTACCAAAAACACGGTGACAAGATCTTGTGTGATCATTAAGCGTACGCGGGCAATATTACCCTCCTTCGCACACTTCGCACGAAAAATTCTCTTTGTACAGTAACTTTCCCCATGTGAAAACAATTTTTATTGCGAAAACACAAAAACAAATATTAAAACCTCTATAACTTTTTCATACGTTAATATTTTCTAAAAAAATTGCACCAAAATCCTTAATATTATGTTATCTTTAGTTCTGAAAAAAAATTAAAAAAAAATCAAGTTTTTTTTTAAATTATTATTGCACAAGTGCAATAAAAATTTTTTATTATTATTGCACATATGCAATAATATTAAAACATTTATAACTTTTTCATATGTTAAAATTTTTTATAAAAAATTGCACCATAAATCTTATAATTCTCTTATCTTTAATTCTGGAGAAAATTAGAAAAAAATCAAGTTTTTTTTTATTTTTGTATTATTGCACATGTGCAATAAAAAATTATTATTGCACATGTGCAATAATATTAAAACCTCTATAACGTTTTCATACGTTAATATTTTTAATAAAAAATTTCACTATAAATCTTATAATTCTGTTATCTTTAATTCTGGAAAAAAATTAAAACAAATTAACGTTTTTTTTGTTAATATTGCACATGTGTAATATAATTAACTAGAGATCAACTGCGCGTTGCTGCGGTCATACAAATTTTATGTTTAAATTAATAATAAAAATGAGTAAACCGAAGTATATGAGTTGTCAGGATTATTAGACATACATGAAACATTAATATAATTTCTTAGAAGATTGAATTAACATACAAAACACTATAGAAATAAAATTTGATCCGTGTGGGTTGAGAATATTATTCCGAACTATATATTGTGTTAGTAGTTGTGGATGCAGAATATGCAGACTTTATATAATAAAAGATACAACATGTTTGCATTTATAGCTCAATTCAAAAGGTGACCAGGCCACGCGTTTATTTTTATTTAAATTCATTTAAATATTAAAATCGTTTTAATATTTATAAATGTATAATTATATTTATTTTATCCAATTTAACACATTTCATATGAATTATAATTACATTTCATATCAATTATAATTTAATAATAATACTTGTATAAATATATTGTGATAACTTTCTTGACGGGTTGCGTACCGAGTCCGAACAATCAAATAATAACGTTGACCTATTTTGATAAACGAATACTCTTATCCTTAGTTTCTCGCCACAAATATTTCCCCGTTATCGGTTTGTCATTTGGAATGAGTTAAACCAACAAAAAGATAATCGAAAGTGAAGACGGTTTATATCGGGTTTATTGGGTTGGCTCCCGACACCCATTTTAACTCCGAATCGCCATCACTAACATGCCGCCAACATCAACCTGTTGCCTCCACCATTACTAACGATTTCCCGGTGGTTCACCACCGGCATCCGCCATCACTCATATCCAAACACACGTCAGCGAATAATAACCGGGTTTTGAGTTGGGTTTAACTATAACACCCATGTCATGAGGTGGTGTGATCTGCCGAGATTTTTTGCGTTCTCTTTCGAGGATCTCATCTTCTTGCATCTGTCTATGACTGGAATGGATGTAAAGCGTACATGGATTCAAGGTTTGATTTACTCGGCGGTGTGGTGTTTGTGGAAAGAACGTAATGAGGTGGTGTTTAATAATAAGAAGGTTGGGGCGGCGAACATTGTGAGCAACACCTTGGGCTGGTGTAGGTTTTAGGTGCATCACAGGGGTCTACCAGCGACGGTGGATGGTTGTAATTAGTTGGCTTGCTTCTCTTTTTTTTGTCTTTTCTTTCCCTCCTGTTGCGTTTTGCTTCATGTAGCATTATCTTCTTGATAATGTTTTTTGGTGTTGTATGGTGTTTTTTCCTTGTGCAATAAAAAGAAACATTTTTCCATATTTTTCACCCTATTTTCCAACAAGCTTGTAACAAAACAATACATAAATTGAAGTAAAAGAAATTTAAAAGATCCGTGAGATTGATCAGATTAGCAAACATCACATTTAACCTAAATCATTAAAGACGATGTTGAATTGAAATATAAAATCTTATGGTAATTAATTGGTTTCAGTCGAGGGATCCGCAAAATGGAAAGATATTTTAATTGGTGACCGACCTGTTAGAGAATAGATAGATTGATGCAAAAATATTATAGTTTGGAAAGATAATAAACTAATGATTTGAATAGTTGAATCAAAATATATTTATTTATATCAAAGATATAAACTAATCAATCTAACCCTCAAACATTTAAAATTGGATGACTCGAAGACACTCGTAGTTGATTGGAACAAATTAAACCACAAATATTAAATTGATATAATTAAAACTTTTAGACTAAAACCATTATTTGAAACACACCCTAGCAACTAAAAATGGGAGTTTAGTCATTATGACTTTATTTACACTAAAAACAAACAATTTGTTATAAGAATTCCTAATAATAAATGAGTCCAAACAAAGTTAACAAACCACATGAATACATGATCAGATTGAGACTAATAAGTCAACAAATGGTCTCACACGTTGCCTGTGGCCCAAAATGTCGACGGCCCAAACCATTCATCATCAACAATCGCCTAATTTTCCCTAATTTATGATAAACATGTGCCCGATTCCTCCATTGAAGGATCTCAGAGCTCCTAAAATCAAACCCAATAACAAAAAAAACTGATCCGACTCCGAGCCCCATGGAGACCCACCAAACCTCAAATTGAAACTAGTCAATCAAATAGCCCTAGAGTTGTTACTGCTGGCTGACCTTGTTATATGGCGTTTTTTCCTTGTTCAATAAAAAAACACCCATTTCATGAACCACAAGCATCTTCATCTTCATCACGAAATTGTATTCAGTTAATTGAGTCTTTTACTGGGTTTAAACACCCAAGATCACACTAAAACCAAGCCCCAATCTATAAAGCTTACAGTGGGGGTCGACGGGGTCAATGTCGGAGTAGAGAGGTTGCAAAGGGGTTACCGGTTCTGGAACCAGAATCACAGGTGAAGGCCGTCGGAACTGCGACAGGTACCACCGAGATGGTGGGTTTGGTTTCGCCGGAATTTGTGACCTCGAGCCGTTGCTGCTGCTGGGTTCATCGGAGAGGAGCTGCTACTGCTCGGTTTGGTTCTCGCTGGTGGAAACGTCAGAGAACGAATGAGACAGCCACGCCAGTTCGATCGGAAAAGGGGGTGGCGGGGATCATCGGCGTCGGGTCGAGTGGAGAGGGTGAGGGGTTGTGGGTTCTTCTTTCTTTTTCTTCTTTCTTTCCTTTTGCTACAACTTTTTCAATCAAACCTAAAGAGTTAAAGGCAGGAAAAAGAAAATAAATGATCTGGCTTTAACGGGTGTCGAACCCCGGGTAATAACATGTGAAACCAAGGCAGGAACCAACTGAACTAAAGCTGCTTCTGTTTAAAAACAGAAGCATAACTCTTTTATAGATAACCGATTTCATTTTAATTTATTAAAAAAAGCACGGAACCATAGGTAAAGTTTGTCTTTGTATATATATACAATATGTATTATTGCACATGTGCAATAATAAAAAAAATCACGAAATTTTAAATGTTTACTTTTTTTTCCAGAATTAAAAGTGATATAATTTTAAGACTTTTGGTGCAAATTTTAAAAAAATATATTAATGTATGAGGAAGTTATAGAGGTTTTAATATTTGTTTTCGTGTTTTCGCATTAACATCTTGTTTTTATTTGATCATTCCCCTATATATATATATATATATATATATATATATATATATATATATATATATATATATATAGGGTAGAGTTATAATACAAAGTACTTTTTGCGTGAGAAGTGTGAGAAGTGGATGATGTGTTAGATTTTAAAGCATTGTGTTATCTTTTAGTTATGTTTTTGGTAAATATATAACACTATACATTGTTTTTTCCATATTAGAATGTCATATGTTTATCAAAATTAGAGTTAAATGATAACACAATGTAAACACAGTGTAATAATATCCTAACACAATGCCCTTTTAATAATTCTTAATAAATGATGTTTGGTAGTGTTTGAAATCCAATGGATGGTGTATTTATTTTAGGTTTGTCATATATTTACCAAAAATATAATAAAAAGACAATATCATGCATTAAAAATTAACACATCAATCACTTCTCACACTTCTCACATAAAAATTACTTTGTATTATAACCCAACTCTATATATATATATATATATATATATATATATATATATATATATATATATATAATTGAGGTAGAATACATCCACCAAATTCCCTACATCCTCTACATCCATTCCTTTTTTTCAAAAAAATTACCAAAAAAACACTTTCTTTTAAAAACATCATATGTCAAATCGCTATATATTCTTTCTGGAACACCTTTTTTTTTAAATTTTTATGGCGTTTTTATTATTTTTTTTAAAAAAAAACGCCAAAACATACAAAAAAATAAAAAATAAATAAATTTTTATGGCGTTTTTATTATTTTTTTATGGCGTTTTTATTATTTTTTTTTAAATGTGTGTTTTGATGCATCTAGGAAAATGGTGTTTTTAGAAAAAAAAATAATTAGAAAATGGTGTTTTTTTTTAAAAAAAAAAATAAACCAAAAAAAAACACCAAAAAAAACACCACAAAAATTTTTAAAAAAAAAAGTGTCCTAGAAAGCTAACATAGCGATTAGAGGTGTAATGTTTTCAAAAAAAATTTGTTCAAATTTTTTTGGTGTTTTTTGTGAAAAAGAGGGTGGATGTAGAGTTTTTGATGGATGTAGAATAACTCACCTCTCTCTCTCTCTCTCTCTCTCTATATATATATATATATATATATATATATATGTATATGTATATAGAGGAAGGATAAAATGAAAACCTCTCCGAGTTTGGAAAACCGTGAAAACCAAGCTAAAAAAATCGATTTTTGTTCCGATTTTTTTTATGGTGATTCTCTAAGTTAAAAAAAAACCCCCTTTATGCAAAAAAAAAAAACGCCTAGTCAAATTTTTTTAAAAAAATATTTTATAACCGAGGTTACATATGTAACAGTACCCTGTTACATATGTAACCTCGGTTATAAAATATTTTTTTAAAAAAATTTTACTAGGCGTTATTTTTTATTTTTTTTGCATAAAGGAGGTCTTTTTAACTTAGAGAATCACCATAAAAAAAATCGGAACAAAAATTGAATTTTTAGCTTGGTTTTCACAGTTTTCCAAACTCGGAGAGGTTTTCATTATATCCCTCCCCTATGTATATATATATATATATATATATATATATATATATATGTATATGTATATATAGGGGATGGGTATTATGGAAACCAAACATTAGTGTAAACCATTGTAAACCATATGCTTGGCTCATATAAACCCATGTTGCTTCTCATCAAAAACAAATCAATGGTAGTTTGGCCAGTTCCCCTATGGCATTGACATTAGATGCTTTCTTATCTGACAACTGACATTTGTACCTCTTTTAATTTAAAAGAAACAAATTGTCTTTTCCAACACCATCTAAGAAAAAGATCCCTTAATCTTTCTCTTTCTTCTTGGACAATCATCTTCTTCTTCTCAAAATACTACATCCACATTTGTCACAACCCCAATTAACCACTAACGAATTTATACCGTTAAGGGGTGCGAGCAAACCAGGACCACAACCATTAGTTACAAATACTAAACGAATCAGAGTAAAGTCCAAATGTTCATAATAAAAACAGTTTAAAAGTTCGCAGCGGAATAAAAACATAAGTATCTTAGCACTAACCACGTGCTTAAATTACAAAACATGAATTGTTATTAAATTCCCAAGTTTGAGTTTAAAATAAGTAATCTTCAAGTGCCATGCCAACCTCCAGCGGATACTCCTCAGCGATCTGCAAAAGTGAAAACCACACAAGTGTCAACCTAACGGTTGGTGAGTTCACGGTGGGCATGTCATGCATTGGCCTAGTCTCATAAGCGTATGTATCAACATATAATAAGTATTAGTTTTGCAAACATTGTCAAGTGTTGAATTATCGAATATGCACTAGTTGAGTAAAAGTTAAAGCGGTCAACCGATATCGCGGGTAGCTAATCCGGTTTCCATGCACTAAGGAAGTTTGTACCAAAGCTGACGTAACAAAGTTCGGCATTTGCCGATGGTTTGTGCCTCCAGTTGCGTTCCTCGTGGGACCCACAACTAAAATAGGCTGATATTGTACTCCGTTCGGCCTCCAACCGGTTGGCTACACATTTGTGCACCGCGGAGCAGGGTTGTCAACCCTCAGTAGATCTACTCAACATCCCCTCGCTTCACAAATTAATGGTACTAAATTGTTGAGGACTTTTAAGTTTCAAGGCATCCTTAGAAATCATGTGATATCATTTGGTTTAGACTTTAACCTACACTAGTCATATTAAAAACGTTTATCCTGGATTTCATTTGAAATCCTAAAAAGAGTTTAAGTGTCAAAATGGTTGTTCCGGATTTCCTTTGAAATCCCAAGTGTTATCGAATAGTTGGATTGCGGATCTCATTTGAAATCCCAAGGATGGACAGTTGCGAGTGATTCCCATAAAACACTCCAACTTCCATAACAGATATCCCATTTGGCGATACCTCAAAATGTCAGCGTTGTTTTCCGTTTAGTATATTCGTTGTGACCCAAACGGGCTCACAATTAAAGGGTTTGTGAAACTCACCTTAGGTTGCTCGGCTACACTTGCTAATTAATCCAAGTATCGCTTAACGAAGACCTATGAACACGTTTAGGTCTTAAGTATTAGTTTTGTGTCTAATCTTTAACTTAACGTCACTATGGCCCATAACATAGCACGTTGGAACTACGACTCGACATACCGACACACGACACCGATGGTTGATCATAAACAAGGGTTCACATAAATCAGAAATCAAACATGTTTCATCATAGCATAATCATGTAAGTTATGGCATAACATTCAAGTAAATTGCACAAGCTTGGGTTTAGGTCTGGTCACAGTTTCGCTAGTATAGATTCGCTAGGCAGTTTCGCTGTGTGCACGGGCGGTACTTTCGCTAGGCAATACCCGATGACACGGTTTCGCTAGGCTAGTTTCGCTCGAAACTGTTGGCACAGTTTCGCTAGCCTAGTGTCGCCCGAAACTGGTTTGAACTTTCGTTCAGGGAATTTCGCTTGGTAGTTTCGTTCGGACAGGTCTGGTTGGTTTACCAGGCGACACTATAGTTTCGCTGTATAGTGTCGCTGGAAGGAGATATACATAGTTTCGTTGTGCAGTTTCGCCCAGAGAACTGCACAGTTTCGCCAGTCGCGAAAAACACATAAATCAGCCCTAAAATCAATCTAACAGCTTCCATACTTCATGTAATTCATTATCTAGCATACATAGACATTTACCAACATCACAGAAGCAAGTTTAACACCTTAAACATGGATTTTTATCATCAAATCACCAAAAATGCATTTTAAACCTAAAATAACCTAATCTAGTATAAATCTTCATTATGGTTTGATTTCACACGTAAAGTTACTGACTTTATGATAGATCTAGCATCCCTAAGCATCATATCAGAAGATCAAGTGATTCTATGAAGATCTAAGCATGCTTTTTAAGAAAACACATAGAATAAGGCATAGAAATGGTTTTTGGGACTCACGGTTCGATCTCCAAGCTCAATGGATGATGATTCGGGGCTGAGATCTCGATGGCTCGGTGTGATTCTCGGCTGACCAGACTTCCAGGAGAAAAGATGGAGAGTGTGTGTGTTTTGTGTAAAAGAGGCAAATGGGAGAAACTAGGGTTTATTAAGATATTATATATCAGGGCCTAGTTTCGCTGGCAGTTTCGCTGGCCAGGCGAAACTGGCTCTGATCTCATGTAATCCGAACAGCTTGGCTAGCTACCGGGCGAATCTGTAGTTTCGCTCGGTAGTTTCGCCGGCAACCAAAAACATACAATTTGTCACATAATCAAGAATTTACAATTTGTCATGCTATTAATAATATTAATAATACTAAATCATGCGTTCAAATCACATTACACGTAATGACAATAAATAAATGAACACATAACACATATGGACGGGTTCGGTGATCAACCAAAGGACGTGGACGTATTCGACCTAGTTAAGCATTAGTTACTAAGTTAACACTTATAACGTAACTAACGGAGATTGTCTAACGGAAGTTAACCTTTGAATTCACGGATGTCACAACATTAATGGAGGAAAAAAGCTTTAATGAAGATTTAATGGCCTCTCCAACAAAAAACATTCGCGATTGACTTCAATAATGAAAACCTTCTTAACTCCGGCTCGATGTCCAAGACTATGATTATTCGAAATGAAATAAATGTAGTAGATGTGGAGACCCCCTTCTCAACAGAGGCTTGGATGTCTACCATCGAAGAAGAAAATGCATGTATTTGTCACTAATACCCACAGTGTAACCTTCGATTTAGATTTTGTATCTTTCTTCTCTAAAATTCTTCCTTGTTTAATAATATGTCTATTTTTGGATAGATCTTCACAAATCTCATTATGTTAACAGAAACAGTTGACGAGGACGTGAATGAGATCACAAAATGTTTCTTCTCTCCTAATTGAACTCAAGCTTGGTTCTATGTAACAACGTATAAAAGTTTGATTCTTTTGTATGTTTGGAACAACCCCTTAAGTAAATCTTTGGTTCTATGTAACAAAGTATTTTAATTTCAGCCCATTAGGATATGCTCTATTCTGTTGGATGTGTTTTGTGTAATATAAGAGATGTTACATATGTAACAATAACACACTTATCTGTAACTTGGTCATATAAACCCTACATATAGGAAAAATTTATCTCTAACAAAGTTGTGATTGGGATAACAGGCTAACATATGTTAGTTACATAGTTTTTTACGTATGTTACATATTTGACAGAGAGAGAAAAAAATGTTACATATGTAGTAGTAAATTTTAAAAAAAATGTGCAAGCCTGAAAAAATGATATGTAGGGGTGTATGTAACATACGGTACATATGTTACATTAGGGGGCAACACCTATATATGTTACATATGTTACATTGGGGGGATTTTAATTGATGTTACCTATGTAACACTAAGGTTGGTTGTATTGGTGTAATTTGTGAGATGTTATATATGTAACAACCCCAAATTTACATATGTAACTACCATCTATTAGTTAAATACGAGTAGAGGTGATCAAATAAGCCAGTTGTAGGAACGGTTGTACTCCCAAAAACCAAAACCGGTTCCTTATAAAATCGATTATCATAAAACTGGTCTGGTTTGTACCTGCCCCCGTCGGTTAGACATCACTTAGTGTGTTTAATGATAAAACCGGTTATAGGAACCGATTGCAAAAACCGATTATGAACCGGTTTAAAGCAAGACGTGAGAATGTATTTTACGGAATTCAAAATTACAAACCCAAAAAATACAGCTCTGATTGGGGGACACTTAAAAAATTATACCTATGGTTGTCAAGTTACAAATTAAACCAAATTTAATTGGGGGATGGATGTTTGAGGTAAATAACACAAGTCTCGGGTTACATATGTAACACTAAGACCGGTTAATATGGAAGTTACATATGTAACATATGGAATATGGAAGTTACATATGTAACACTAAGACTGGTAGTACCTACAGAAAGTATGTTTCTACAAAGACACGTAAGTAAACGTGTGCTTAACAAATGAGAATACGTAAAAGAATTGTTGAGATGAAGAAATGGGTCACCATTTTGAGATGCAGAATTGTTACATATGTAAAAAGATGTGTTACTACATGTTACATATGTAAAAGATGTGTTACTACATGTTACATATGTAAATCATCAGGACATGTTTAACAAAAAATGATAATTATATTTTATTAATTTGTAAGAAACAACTACAGTCAACATTAAACGTTACAAAATATTTCATATGAAAAGAAAAATACAAAAAAAATATCAAAAAAAAATAACAGCCTAACAAAAAATATAAAAGCTAATAATACTTTAGTTCTTGATAATCAGCTTCATCTTTAACACAAAAATCCATTCACCTATGAAGAAAATAAAGTTCATCAGTTCATATGCATAACGTTACACATCAATTCTTCATATATATGAATTTACATTTGTAACATGATTAGAAAAAACATATTATATTGAAATAGTCTTATCTACATATGTAACTAGAAATATTATATATGCACAAACAAGAATATAAATTTACGAGTTTGCATATGTAACATCAATTAAAAAGAATATATAAATTTACAAAGTATAACAGGATACACGAGGTATAGAGAACCATAATCAGATGTAATGTTACATAAATAAAATGTACATACGTAACATATTACATATGTAACATTAGATATTAGATGTATATATAGCATTCTACATATATGAACTTACATATGTAACATTAGATCTTACATGTATATATAGCATTCTACATATATGAATTTACATATATAGCAGCGACAGATCAAGATATCAAATTAAAAAAAAATTATAAACATTGAGAAAAAAATTGTTGAGATATTTAATACTTACGGGATCAATCTTTCGCCGCTACTCTGCCCACTCAACAAATCAAGGACAACCGAACTCCATCGCTACTTTACCTCAAAATACTCAACGTGTTGGTCAACCACCACAAACACCGTCAGTATTCTGCCCACTTAAGAAATCCAACCACCATATCAAAACTATAATCGAAATCTGGAAGGTTAGGTAAAGCCCGGCAAGACCAACAGTGAAGAACAAAACGATGCCGGATGCACCCGCCATGAACAGAGATGAACCACCGAGTAGTTTTTTTGCCACTGGCAGGCGAAGGTTGACGGGGTTGCTGGGCGGTGACATTTTTTGGTAAAAAACAAAGTGATTTTGTATTCCAAACTTAGAATGTGTTGTAGTGTGCTTGATTATCAAAATGAAGGAATATCAAAGTACGAGTGTTGACACGATGATGTAACGAGGGAACATACAGAATCCTTCGAGTTTCCTCTAGGAATCCTGGCAAAAAACCTCGGGAGCCGGCCTGAAGAGCCTGCTGCCTAGCAATTTTATTGATAAGAAATAAGAAATTACAAGTGTTTTGTAGGTTTGATCGGTTGACACTAAGTGTTACAATAATGGTAAGCTATCAGAGCTAAAATGTATCGGTGTTGTGTGTCCTTAAGTCGATCGAATCCTCGATTATATAAGGATTACAAAAATAACAAACTATCCGGGATTCCCGGGATCCTATTGTCCAACTAATCACGACCGTTAGATCCCTCTTCGTCCACTTGGTCCACGATTTCGTTCAGTTGGAGCTTGAATCTCGGAGGTAGTTGATGACTTCAACGGTACCTGGGTCAAATAAACACGTGGCAATTATAAGGGTTCGTCGAATAAAACAAATCAGGATACCTGGATGAGTGGGATTCCCAGACGATAATAGAATTCCTGAACTGTTTGAGCTTCCTGCAAGCATCCTGAAAATATACCCTCAACAATTGCCCCTTAAATTTCAACAGAATTGGATAAGCTCGACAGCTTTGAAAATATACCCTCATGGCGTTAACACGGTAATTATAGTTGGGATGGGATGGATTTCTCGGCGTACAAGTGATGTGATGGTTACCTTGATATCCTCTAGGATCCTGAGCGATGAAGCCAAGTTTGCTAAAGCATCGGCTTCTGAATTGTCTTCTCTTGGAACCTGTGAAATGTTAAAATTTTCGAAAAGCAAAGACAATTTTTTGACAATATCAAGATATCTGAATACTTGAATACATCGGATGCCCATATCTCTAGCCAACTGCAACCCAGCAATCAAAGCTTCGTATTCAGCTTCGTTGTTGGTAGTCTGGAATTCACAAGATATGGATAATGGTATTATGCCCCCCTGTGGCGATTTTAGCAGGATGCCCAACCCTGTTCCTCTTACATTTGAGGATCCATCACTGTAAAGGATCCAGTCTTCTTCTAGCTTCTCAAGCTGCTGGACTTCGTTTTCTACTTCTGGTTCTATGTCACTGCTGAAATCAGCCACAAAGTCAGCCAAGGCTTGGAATTTGATTGTTGTCCTTGGCTCGTATTTGATATCGTAGGCACTTAGTTTGACTTCCCACTTAGCCATCCTACCTGACATTTCCGGCTTCCTGAGAACTGCTTTAATAGGATAGTTAGATTTCACAATTATAACATGAGTTTCAAAATAATGTCTCCGTTTAGTGGAAGCCATTATAAGAGCTAGAATTAATTTTTCAAGGTGAGAATACCTGGACTCTGCGTCTAGCAGAGTTTTACTTACATAATATACCGGATGCTGCTGACCTTGGTAGTCTTTTACTAAGACTGCACTGACTGAGCTTCCAATAACAGCAAGATACAAATATAGCGGCTCTCCATCCTCTGGTTTCATCAGTAACGGGGCTGCTGACAGGTAGTCTTTTAAGCATATCAAGGCTTCTTCGTGCTTCTCAGTCCACTCAAATTTCCTGTTTTTCCTCAGGATATCGTAGAAATCCTTACTTTTTTCTGAGGATCTCGAAATGAACCTGTTGAGTGCTGTGATTCTCCCTGTCAATCTTTGCACCTCTTTTACGTTCGAGGGGGACTTCAAATTTAGGATTGCTTTTATTTGCTTTGGACTTGCTTTGATTCCTCTTTCGGTAACCATGTAACCTATAAACTTTCCAGCTCTCACCCCAAAGTGACACTTGGAGGGATTGAGCTTCATGTTATATTGGTCAAGGATGTCAAAGGCAGTTTGGAGATCCTTGACATGATCTTGTGCCTTTTTGGATTTCACCACCATATCGTCTATGTAGACTTCCATCGTGTCCCCCAGTTGCTCTTTAAACATCATATTGACTAGCCTCTGGTAGGTGGCACCTGCATTTCTAAAACCAAAAGGCATGGCAGTATAACAATGGATACCTATCGGAGTCATAAAAGTCCTATGCTCCTGGCCACATGGTTCCATCTGAATTTGTTGGAATCCTGCTGAGGCGTCCATGAAGGTGAGCATCTCGTGACCAGCAGTGGCGTCCACCATTGCGTCGATGTAGGGAAGTGGAAAAGGATCCTTAGGACGGGCCTTATTCAAGTCTGTGTAATCGACACAGACTCTCCACTTTCCGTTCTTCTTCTGGACCACCACCACATTTGCTAGCCACCTAGGATATTTGACTTTTCTAATCATCTTGGTTTTGAGAAGCTTGTCAACTTCATCCTGGATGATAATATTCTTCTCTGGAGCGAACTTCCTCCTTTTTTGTTGTATGGGCCTGAAAGAAGGATCTAAACCAAGTTTATGAGTAATAACATGTTTAGGAATACCTGTCATGTCTTCATGTATCCAGGCGAAAGTTGAGGTTCTGGCCTTCAGAAGCTGAACTAATTCTTGTTCAACGTTTGCTAGGATGCTTGTCCCTACGAGCACCTTGATTTCAAGATCCTCAGGGTCTAGAAGAATTTCTTTGACATCAAGTTCCCTGTCCTCCTGTACTTCAAGTGCCATTTTCTGTAATTGCTATCCCTTTGTCACCTTGGTGGTGTTTTTCATTGAAGTTGAATAGCAGTTCTTGGCTTCCTGTTGGTCGCTTTCAATCATTACAACTCCCCAAGGTGTGGGAAGCTTGATACATTGATGATAAGTTGAAGGGACCGCTTTCATCTCGTGTATCCATGGCCTGCCATGAATTATATTGCAATAAGAGAGAGAATCTATAACACAATAAGTTTGCATAGAGTTTACCCCCTCTATGTATACTGGTAACCTGATATCCGCTACGGTGCTTTTAGTTTCACCACTGAAGCCAACTAGGACTGAGTACATTGCAACTATTTCAGTTTCCGGGATCCCCATTTTCTTGAGCACATCAAGACGGATTATGTTTACTAAGCTTCCATTGTCAATCAGGATCCTGCAAACAAAATGGTTAGCAATATATAAAGTGACCACAAGACTATCATGATGAGGATCCTGAACATGAGAACGGTCGTTCTCATCAAAGGATATCAGTTTATCTTGAGTTAAGGTGGATGTCCGGACAGCTCTGTCACCCTGTTCAGATTTAGATTCCTTAGTATGCTTCTTGGCTGAGGAATATGAAGTTCCGCAGATGTCTGAGCCTCCTGAGATGAAGTTGATTATTTGAGCGTCCTGAGGTGGAGAAGCTGCTCTCTGAGGCACCTTGTCAGCTTCCTGAGTCTTGACCTTCTTTCTGCCTATCAACTCTTTAAGATGCCCCTTACTGAGTAGATAGCTGATTTCCTTGCAGAGTGCTATGCATTCATCTGTTAGGTGGCCGAAGTCTTCATGGAAGGCGGACCACTTGGTTTTGTCTTTCCAGGATCCCTGCTTATCGTTTTTTGTAGGCCATCTTGCCTTTTCGCCAAGATCCTGCATTGCACACATTAGGCCACCAATGTCAACAGAAAAACAATACTCAGATACCTTTGGATACTCCTCATCATCATCATCATGCTCTACAGCATTGACTTTGTGATTATCTGGTTTGGAGTATGCACGGGACCTATATGGCCACCCGGGGGATTTCGCCTTCTTGCTGTTAGGATCATATTTAGGAACATCCAATCTTTGGTGGATCTTTTTGTCATCTTCCAAACGGATAAACCTCAAGGATCTGCTACGTACTTCATCAAGATTCCTGCAAGGAGTCATGACAAGATCATCATAAAAACGTGAATCTTTAGAGAGCCCCATTTTAAAGACTTCAACGGCTGCTGCCATATCTAGATGTGGAATCTCGAGAGATTCTCATCCGAATCTAGCAATGTATTCTCTAAGTGGCTCACCTGGCTTCTGAACTACTCTGTACAGGTCGCCTGTGAGCTTCTCAAAAGTTTTGCTGCAAGAAAATTGGTTGTTAAACAGATTAACTAAATGAGAGAATGATGTAGTAGTGTTAGGAGGAATGCTCGGTAGCCATTTCATGGCTGGTCCCGTTAAGGTTGAAACAAAGCCTTTGCACAGACATGCTTCCTTGATTGCTATACGCTCCCTGTAATATGCCACGTGTTCTTCAGGATCCGTGGTTCCATCGTAAAGCTTCATGCTTGGAGTTTGAAAACGCTTCGGGATCTCCACTCGAGAAATTGGCCAAGTAAACTTGGAGATCTTGTGGCTTTCCAAAGGAACCTCAGGAATAGGTTTTAGGATCCCTGGAACACTCGATATCATTTCCTTTAACTTCTGGAGCTCCATAGCGATACTTGGGTGAACACCTGCATCATATGGAGCACCCTGGTTAGAAACGACAGGAGTTGAAATGGACACATTACCTGGGCCAGGATTCTGGACTGGGATCCTGGGATCATATCCATAGTTCGTTGGGATGCTCGGGTCCGTAGTGGCTGCTGTTTGCATGGGAATGAAGTCACCATCATGCACATCTGAGGAGCTGGTCCTAAAGACTCCTACAGAAATAAAAGGGTTAGAATGCTAATATCCTTAGAGATTCTGGCCTGGATTCCCAGTAGAGGAAGGATATCCTTGAGACGGTGAAGCCAAGGATCCGAATGATGATGGAGTCCAAGAATATTTGGAACGTGGCTGCGAGGATTCTGGTGGGATGGCTCTTGAGAATCCAGCAGTACTGCCTGCATATCCAGCGGTCTGGGAAGTCATTGTAGGGACTGTAGTCTGTAGCAAAGCCTGCTGTCGATTTGTAATTGTAGTGAGTCGGATCTGAGGATCCTGAGGCATTGAAGTCAAGGTGCCTTGGAAATAGGGGACTTTGCTCCTCCACAGGTTTCTTAGAATTCTTAAGCTCCTCAATTTCCTTCATCACAGTTTGATTAGTCTTTTCTTGTTGATCCATCTGATATTTCACCTGTTTAATCAAAGAAAACAAATCGTTGTTAGTAATAACGTGATCAACAGATTGAACGTGGGATCCTGTGAACATAGGATAATCGGCTTTTCTCGGCTACTCGTCCACTTTCTTCTGACGATCATTAGTTTTCTTCAGGCTTTCTAGAGCGGAAGGAAGAGGAGGAATAGAAGACGATGTAGAGGCCGAGATAGATTTTTGTTGGTTCGGTATTTTTGAAGTGAATGTCAAATGGAGTGAATGAAATGTAGAGTTTTCTCAGAACAAAGCACCACTTGTCCCACGGTAGGCGCTAAACTATTTTGGTCAAAAATCAACAAAGTGATTTTGTATTCCAAACTTAGAATGTGAGGTAGTATGCGTGATTATCAAAATGAAATAATATCAAAGTACGAGTGTTGACACGATAATATAACGATGGAAAATCCAGAATCCTTCGAGTTTCCTCTAGGAATCCTGGCAAAAAACCTCGGGAGCCGGCCTGAAGAGCCTGCTTCCAAGCAATTTTATTGATAAGAAATAAGGAATTACAAGTGTTTTGGAGGTTTGATCGATCGACACTAAGTGTTACAATAATGGTAAGCTATCAGAGCCAAAGTGTATCGGTGTTGTGTGTCCCTAAGTCGATCGAATCCTCGATTATATAAGATTACAAAAATAACAAACTATCGAGGAATCCCGGGATCCTATCGTTCAACTAATCACGACCGTTAGATCCCTCTTCATCCACTTGGTCCACGATTTCGTTCATTTGGAGCTTGAATCTCGGAGGTAGTTAATGACTTCAACGGTACCTGGGTCAAATAAACACGTGGCAATTATAAGGGTTAGTCGAATAAAACAAATCAGGATACCTGGATGAGTGGGATTCCTAGACGATAAGAGGATTCCTGAACTGTTTGAGCTTCCTGCAAGCATCCTGAAAATATACCCTCAACAATTGCCCCTTAAATTTCAACAGATCTGGAGAAACTCGATAGCTGTTAAAATTCAAAAAGATGCCATTTTCACGGGATAAGCTCGACAGCTGTTAAAACATATGTAAAATTCAAAAAGATGCCCTTAAATTTCCAGAATTAAAATTATGTTTTCTTTAGTATTGGAAAAAATAAAAACAAGTTTTTTTTAAAAATTATTATTGTACGGGTGCAATAATATTTTTTATTATTATTATTGCACATATGCAATACTATTAAAACATTTATTACTTTTTCATATGTTAAATTTTTTTATAAAAAATTGCACCATAAATCTTATAATTTTGTTATCTTTAATTCTGTAGAAAATTAAAAAAAATTCAACGTTTATTTTTATTTTTTATTATTGCACATGTGCAATAAAAAATTATTATTGCACATGTGCAATAAATTTAAAACATCTATAATTTTTTCATACGTTAATATTTTTGATAAAAAAATTACACCATAACTTATGATTCTGTTATCTTTAATTCTGGAGTTCTGGAAAAAATTTAAAAAATTAATGTTTTTTTTTTTTGTTAATATTGCACATGTGCAATAATAAAAAAATCACGAAATTTTAAATGTTTGATTTTTTTTTCCAGAATTAAAGGTGACATAATTTTAAGACTTTTGGTGCAAATTTTTTAAAAAATATTAACGTATGAGGAAGTTATAATGGTTTTAATATTTGTTTTCGTGTTTTCGCAATAAAATCTTGTTTTTATTTGATCATTCCCCTATATATATAATCTTCCTACTCTAATAAATAATTACAACTGTTGACACATGTTAACACGAGATTCATTCTCACAAAAGTTTTCCCTCCCAAATCTACTCCCTAATAAATTCTTTTTTATTGGAAATTATATCCTATTTTATAATCATGATATATTTTTATCTATTTATATTTATGGGATTATGACAATCATATATTAATTTACATCTTACTTTTACTTCAAAATAATTTTTAAACAATTATTATTTTCATTTTAAAAAATATTTAGAAACTTATAAAATACCAATAAGCACTTATTTAGTGTGTTTTCAAATATAATTGAGCACAACAAATTTAATATTTTAAATAATGAATACCTAATACTATTTTACAAATTCAAATACGTTGCGTTGTGGGTGATACTATTTATAGAGAAATTCATAAGCGACACAAATCATGTTCATAATATCCAATAGTTTTCCTACCATATCAAATGAGTCATGTTCATCCAATTTAAAAATCTTAGACATCGCGACTAATACAATTGTAAGTTTTATAATGTATATCATTATAACATTTTTTATTGATAATATTATAATCTTTTGATTATAATTTAGATTTTAAACTCAACAATTAAAATGTGTTCATTATAATTTTAATAAAACTTTATACTCATCTAACTTTCTATACATACTTAAAGTCTCAAGTTTGTGAATTCATAATTCATGTTAGTCGTTATTGAGGGTTTTATTGTTTTTTAATCATTATCACGTTTATCTTGCTTTTTCCAAATATACAAGTAGAGACATGCCCAAAATATAATTTTTTTTATAAAGAGAGTAAAGTCACCAATAACATATTATGAATAACTTTAGTTGTTTATTTAATATAATGTAATATGTTATTACAGTAATAAGAAGCGTATGCATGAATTATCAATTATATATATATATATATTAATGATTCAACCCGTATAACATACGGGTTCTATCCTATTATATATATATATATATATATATATATAGGGGAAGGATCAAATAAAAACAAGATGTTATTGCGAAAACAAGAAAACAAATATTAAAACCTCTATAACTTCCTCATACGATAATATTTTTTTAAAAAATTTGCACCAAAAGTCTTAAAATTATGTCACCTTTAATTCTGGGAAAAAAAATTAAAAATATAAAATTTCGTGATTTTTTTTATTATTGCACATGTGCAATAATACGTATTAATTATATTACACATGTGCAATATTAACAAAAAAACGTTAATTTTTTTTTAATTTTTTCCAGAATTAAAGATAACAGAATTATAAGATCTATGGTACAATTTTTTTATCAAAAATATTAACGTATGAAAAAGTTATAGAGGTTTTAATATTATTGCACATGTGCAATAATAAATTTTTATTGCACATGTGTAATAATAAAAAAATAAAAAAAAACGTTGAATTTCTTTTAATTTTCTCCAGAATTAAAGATAACAGAATTATAAGATTTATGGTGTAATTTTTTTATAAAAAATTTTAACATATGAAAAAAGTTATAAAGGTTTTAATATTATTGCATATGTGCAATAATAATAATAATAATAATTATTGCACCTGTGCAATAATAATTTTTAAAAAAATTTGATTATTTTTTAAATTTTTTCCCATAACTAAAGATAACATAATTTTAAGGATTTTTGTGCAAATTTTTTATAAAAATATTAACGTATGAAAAAGTTATAGAGGTTTTAATATTTGTTTTCGTGTTTTCGCAATAAAAGTTGTTTTCACATGATCCTTACCCTATATATATATATATATAGAAAGGATAAAATAAAAACCACTCCGAGTTGGAAAAACTTTGAAAACTCTTTAAAACAGGGTCAAAAAAAAATTCCTTTAATTTTTTTATGGTGATTCTTTAGGTTATAGGCTACCCCTAGGTGGAAAAAATTCAAAAAAACGCCTCGGGGATATTTTTTTTAAAAATCTCAAAAAAGGGTCTTGTTACATATGTAACACTCTGTACATATGTTTGTTACATATGTAACAACAAAACTTGTTACATTTTTTAAAAAAAAATCCCCGAGGCGTTTTTTTGATTTTTTTCCATCTATGGATAGCTTATAACCTAAAGAATCACCATAAAAAAATTAAAGGAAAAAAAAAACTTTTTGACCCCGTTTTTTAAGAGTTTTTCAAAGTTTTTCCAACTCGGAGTGGTTTTCCATAGATCCCTACCCTATATATATATATATATATATATATAATATTTAGTTGAAGATATATATATATATATATATATATATAATATTTAATTTTTTTTTGAAAGGCAAGAATTTTATTAGAAACACTAGCAAGGAGCTAGAGAAGGAGAGAATTACATAGAAAAATTACACCAACCCGACCATTGTAAGGTCGGTAAGTTTCCCCTATTTTTAACCCACGTGTAAGTCGAAAGTTTGATTTCCTCGATGATCTCTTGAGTGGACTTTGAACGATTATTGAAGAGAAGATCATTTCTCGCCTTCCATATAGTCCAAAGAGTCGTAACGAAGATACAATGGTATATGCGCATAGTCTTCTTCGGGAGCGACCAAGATTTATGGAGCGAAAGGACATCTTTGACCGTGAGGATCACCGAAAGAGGCACCTTACACCAGTGAAAAACGATGGCCCAGATGACGCTGGCCCGAGTACAACGGATTAGGAGGTGGTCCGTAGATTCATCCATCACGCCACACCCGACGCAGAGAGTCTCCAAGCTTAACCCACGGCGCGAAAGGTTGACTTTGGAGGCAATTTTGTCCAACCCCGCCCTCCAAGCAAAAGCATTAACTTTGAGGGGGATCCAATGAAGCCATGGAAGGATAAACGGAGAAGAAGGGAGAATGTTTTTCTCCACCTCCGATCTAACAGCCTTGACGGAGAAATCAGTTTTTGAGCCGGTATCCCATCCCCAATAGTCAGGCGTTGCAGCCAAGGTATGGAAGGGGAGCAGCAGGTTTTCGAGCTCCTGCAGCAGCCCAAGGTGAGTTCCCTCCAACCCACCAAAGCTCCAGGCCCAAAGAAAAGGCCCACCAGCCACGGACGGGAATCTTTCACAGGCCCAACAGCGCTTGTTGATTTCTAGGAAAAAGAGGAGAGGGAAGCGGTCTTTGAGCGGCCCAAACCCAGACCAGTTGTCAACCCAGAACATGGCAGAGTTTCCATTTCCAATCCAACATCTAATCCTCGAGGAGACGTTAAGACCCATCGCAGCCACATCGTTGCTAGCTTTCATTATATTATTCCAAGGCCCATGAATCGATTTGTTGGAAGGGAAGGCCCCAAAATTACTGCTGGAAAAGTGAATGGCGTTAATGACTCGAGCCCACAGCTTGCTACTTTCAACCTTGAGCTTAAAGAGCCATTTACAAGCCAAAGCCAAGTTCATGGCATGGATAGACCCAAAACCCATGCCTCCGGATTTTTTTGGAGAGCACATAAGAGACCAAGCCACCCATGAGATTTTGGAATCACCTCCCCAACAAAATTTTCTTCGTAAAGATTCCATAGATTTCAAAACCTTTGAAGGAGCACGGAAAAGGGAGAGGTGGTAAATCGGGATCGCTCCAAGCACCGATTTGATGAGAGTAGAGCGGCCACCGAATGAAAGAGTTTTTTCTTTCCAAACCGATAATCTAGATTTTAACTTGTCTAAAACCCCATCCCAATTACAAATCCTATTCATATTCTTGCCAATTGGGAGGCCAAGATGGGAAAACGGGAGGGACCCCACCTTACAATGAATAAACGCGGCGAAGAGATTCAAACGAAAGCTATCGATCCCCACTCCATAGAGATTGCTCTTAGGGAGGTTGATCGCCAACCCGGAGGCTAGGTTGAAGCATCTTAAGACCCGAGTAAGATTGGAAAGGGAGCCAATATTGGCTTCACTAAGGAAGATAACATCATCGGCAAAGAAGAGGTGGGAGAGGCAAGGACCATTGTTGGGAAGGGAAATGCCTTTGATGATTTCCAAATCAAGAGCCTTAGTCATAAGGACATGTAGCCCTTCCATCACCATGATGAAGAGGAAAGGAGATAAAGGGTCGCCTTGACGGAGGCCTCTCGAAAAGGAGAATTCACTCGAAGGAGAACCGTTAACAAGGATGGAGGATCTTCCCGACGCAAGGCAACCCGAAATCCACTTCCTCCACAGAGCCGGGAAACCCATATTTGCCATAATATTATCCAGGAAAGTCCAATTAACAGAGTCAAAGGCCTTAGCGAAATCAATTTTAAAGAAGCAAGCCTCTTTTTTATTTTTTTTCAACCAAGCCAAGACTTCATTGAGGATAAGGGGACCTTCGAGGATTTGACGATCTTTCACAAAAGCAAATTGGGAGTTGCTAATAACCGAATTAATGACAGAACGAAGCCTATTCGCGAGGACCTTAGCCACAATTTTATAAATAGCTCCAATGAGACTAATAGGCCTATAGTCATCCAGATTAAGAGGGTCCAAGATCTTGGGGATGAGCGTGATAAAGGAACTGTTACAACCAGGGCTGAAAGATCCTGAAGAGTGGAAAACGTCCAGGATCGACTTCAAGTCATCGGCAAAAATCCCCCAAAAGTGTTTAATAAACCGAAAGTTAAAACCATCCGGCCCAGGGCTTTTATCCCCCTCACACGCCCATATTGCATCTTTAATTTCATTAGAAGAGAAAGTAGCAATCAGAGAATCAGCGTCCAGGAGGGAGAGTTTGGAGAACCCAGAATCGGAGATAGCGGGACGGAGGGGAACCGGTTCTGAAAAACGGTCGTAAAAATGAGCCACTTCCAAATCTTTAATTGCCAAGGGAGAGGTGACCCAATTGCCATGATGGAATAAACCATTGATCCTCCTTTTCGAATTGCCACTTTTAATCATCCCGTGAAAGAATTTGGAGTTTTCATCACCTTCCAAAACCCATCTTATCTTTGCTTTTTGGGAGAGATCTGCTTTGATAATGTTTTCCAATGAAACCAATTCGTTTTTCCAGGAGAGTCTCAAATCCCTTTCCTCTGCCGTAAGGACCCTGGAATCAGCCAAAATATCCAACGCATCTAAATCAGAAAGGATAATAGCCATACGCACCTTATTCCCATCGATATGATCGCGGTTCCAAGACTTAATAGCCGCTTTGATGTTTTTAAGCTTGTTAAGAAAGAGTTTGTCAGGAGGCCCATCCCCGTAGGCAGCGCAGCCGCGGACAGGACCGTCTCCTCGAAACCATCCAGACCGATCCAGGAATTGAAGCATTTGAAGGGTTTAGGGCTAAAGTCAGCACCCGTTGCTTTAAGAAGGACCGGGCAATGGTCCGACCAGACCTGAGGCAGCGCTTGGATCGACGAATCCGGCCAACGGTTAATAAAGTCTTGATTGACCAAGATTCGGTCCAATTTACTTAGAGATTTTCCCGATGAGGAGAGGAAAGTGAACCGACGACCACCCATATTAAGATTAATCAAATCAGCCTCCTGGATGAAATTGTTAAAATCCAAAGCTTCCAATTGGTTGAAATCGGAATTGAACCTTTCATGAGCAAAGCGAACAGCATTAAAATCCCCTAACACAATCCAAATGCCCACTAGGCCAGACATTAACAGCAAAATACGATTCCAGAGAGCACGTTTGAGGGTGACCGACTTGGGACCATAGACATTTAAGAGAAAAAGTTCCTCTGTGCAGCCCCTAATATGACCTCTTATGAGCAGGAAGTCAGGGTCACGAATGCTTCCCGATTTGGAGAAAATAGAACAATCCCACAAACAAAGGAGGCCCCCCGAACGCCCATTGGCGTTTGAATAATCGAAATCGAAAGGAGAAGCATCCCAAAGACTTTTAACCGGGATGTTGGAAGCATCTAGAAATTGGGTTTCTTGAATAGCAAAGAAGGAGACATTGTTTTCACGTTTTAAATAGCGAATCCAAGAGTGTTTAGACTCGCTACCAATACCACGAATATTTAACGAGATGCAATTCATTGATT